>VWZF01006662.1:186981-260003 GCA_013396755.1 Sclerurus mexicanus | reverse complement strand
GGGATGGGGGTCCGCCGCCAGGGGAAGGGGGGGGGGGGATTCACCTCAGGGAATGGGGGATCCTCCTCAGGGAAAGGGGGATCCTCCTCAGGGAAAGGGGGATCTCCCTCAGGGAATGTGGGATCCTCCTCAGGGAGTGATCCCCTTCAAGGAGCGGGGCATCACCACCCTCAGGGAATGGGGGCATCCCCCTCCGGGATAGGGGGCATCATGATCCTCAGGGAGCAAGGGGATCTCCCTCAGGAAAAGGGGGGGTTCCCCTCAGGGAACTTGGGAATCCCCATCAGGAAGCGGGGGGCGATCCCTTCAGGGATCGGGGGGCACCACCACCCTCAGGGAGCGGGGCCATTCCCCTCAGGGAATGGGGCATCACCACCCTCAGGGAGCGATCCCCCTCGGGGAACGGGGCAATCCCCCTCAAGGAACGGGGGGATGCTCCTCAGGGAAGAGGGGGGTTCCCCTCAGGGAGCGATGCCCCTCGGGGATCGGGGAGACCCCCCCCGGGAGCGGGGGCACCCCCTCAAGGAGCGGCCGAGGGGCCGGTCCGCGGCCGGGCGGGGGCGGTGCCTCCACCTGCCCTGCCACCCCACCCCACCCCATCCCTCTCCATCCCATCCCGTCCCAGCGCTCCCCATCCCGGCCCTGCCCCGCGGTGTCTCCGCGGCCGGGGCGTTGTGCGCGGGGGCCGCTCCCGCTCNCAGGGAGGTGGCTAATGCGGTGTTGCTCGCTGTTCCTCCTTTCCTTCTTTCGCCCCACCGGCTTTATTAAGTGCCTCTGAGCCCGTGGTCCCACCAGGGCTCTGCTTCGTGCTCCGGTCAGTGCTGCATCCCCACTGCTCGCAGGGAAGCGGCACCTCGCCAGCTCTCATGGGTTTGGGACCCGGGAGCCAGGGACTAAAACACCCTATAAACCTGTAGAGAAAACCATAGTACCCTGGCATGTACTTTGTTACCCTCCTGCCAGCTGAAACAGTATCTTGGCTTGATTACGACTTGGTGTAATTACGATGGCTTTGAAAACAAGCAAGCAACCTGTTGTCCTCTAGATCCCAGTGCCGCTGTCATCCTAAAACTTGACTTGATCTTGAGGTTCAGATTTGAACCTGAGGTTTCGGTTGCCCTAAATTTATGCTGTCTAGCTTCAGAGTTTCTTGTCCCTATCTTTGGTTTTCTGTAACAAGATTTGTTAGGGCCTTAGGGATTCTGAGGCTTAGAAAATAGCAATAATGACTGGAGGGAGTGGAAGCATTAGTGTGCTAAACATATAAACTTGAGATTTTTAAAGCTTGGGTATTTGTCTGTCAAGCGGAGCTATTGAAGTAATGTTAGTAAGCCTTCAACTTTATTGGGCTAGCTAGAAATGAAAATGTGTTTCCTGAAAAATGATGAGGTTTTAAAACTCATTGTTGCTTCTAGAGAGTAACAGTGTTGTAAAAGGGAGATGTTGGAGATTTGGTGCTAGAAGAGCAGGAAGACTACACCAAAGATATGCAGGATATGGATGGCTCATTCCCACATGGAACCACATTGAGATGACTGGAATGGTATGAGGAGAATTGAACGGGAGGCTCTGCTTAAAACCTAGAAGGATTTGAATGCTACTTTTGTTGCTTGGAAAGTGCTTGGAGGAAGCAGTGTCTCGGTATGTGTTTCTGTGAACTTTTTCTGATTTCAGCCTGTTCAGAATCTGATCTTAGCATACAGGTTTTGTGTTAGAAAAGAAGCATCCAGAGAGTTTTGGGCATAGACTGCCTTTCCTTGCTTGAATTTGAAAGGCCATGCTACAGCTGGTAGGATCAGGAAGTGATTACTGTTACAGTTGCCCTTTTGGTAGCTCAAATTTATATTCTTCATAAATAAAAAGAAAGGGAAGGATGGAAGAACATCTTAGCATAGTGGATTTCAATGGCAGGTGAGTAGTAGGAAACTTTAGAATACATGTCTAGCTTTTTTTGAGTGGCTTAAGAATGTTAAACCAAATGTCTTGAATTTTTCCAGCACTTCTAAATTTCTTCATATCTGGTTTACTCTTGTGATCTGATTGCTGAGCTGAATAATGAACTCAGTATCATTTAAATTTTTTCCCTGTGTAGGTTGCCAGTCATAAAAACATCTTGTATTGTAAGAATCTCTGTCTCTTTAGCAAGCTGTAGGTGTTGGTTGTGCCGCTTATCCAGCTCTTGGTCCTGCTCTCTAACTGTGTGTGTATGCCAGGTAACTAACCAATCTAGTTCAGATTTAGGGCCTTAATGTAAGGAAACTTCTGATGTTTGTTTTAGAAGCTGATATAGGTGTGGCTATTGCAGATTTTGTGTCATTCTTGTTGTGTTACCTGGGTTTTCTAAAGTAGAGCCTTTCCTTTCTTTAGAACACAGAAGGTGGTGCTAGACTCAATCTGCAATTCTTTGTGAGAGGCACGAAAACCAAGAGTCATTATCCGCAAGAAATTCAGTGTATGAAGCTTTGCGAAAACATTCAGGTCTTGCAGCTTTAGACTTTAGATAAAAGCACACAAAATACAACTGGGATTTTGAAGTTATGTGAGCTAATACTGTACTCTAGTTTTGGGTCAAATTTTTTGATTTACCGTCCAAGTTACAGAAACACTCACTGAGGAAGATAAAATGTATCTATTAAATTTGTTAATGCACCTCTAGAAAAGATTGTGTCTTATGATATTGAAGATTAATGAAGTAATCTGTAACACACTTTTGATAAATGTAAGTTGTTGTACTAGTCTCTTTACATGAGTGAACATAGTAGGTGATTGTCTGCAGTGACCTCGTATATGTGTATAGATTTCTCTGTGTGTATCTAACTGAAAGCATGTAATTATCAGGCTATTTCCTAGCTGCTTTAGAAAAGAGATTGTTGATTTGATGTGCCATATTTCAGCTTCTCAGAAGATTCCAGGTGGAATGTAACTCATCATTTCTGGCTGTTTCTGTTTCAAGTACATGTGAAACCTGTATTTCCTGAATAGAAAACATTTTGTGTTGAATGTTGTTGCATGACTAATAGCTGATTTCTGTATGGCTCTTGGAGTTGCATAAACGCATATTGCATCTTGTAGTACAGTAACTGGATGTGCTCAGTTCATAGCTGCAGTACAAACAAGGTAGAAGTTATCTCACTATTTTGAGTACAAGAAGGACTGTTTATTCTTCATGCAAGAAATTTCTATTAAACAAAATAACAAAATCACTGTGTGAGACCGGTTCCTTCTATTCTGCCTAAAAAAATTTGAACAGCTCTAATATTTTATAGGATGATTAGGTTTGCTACTGGAAGGCCTTTTTAATTTTTCTGGTATGCCTGCAAACTGCTGTGTCAAAGCCACCACCATTCTTGTAACAACTGCAGAGCACATTTTTTTTTTTTTTTAGAACGATAAAGAAAAAAAACTCTTGTGTTTCATTAGAGCAAATCAAGTTGGTTTATAATTAATCTGGATTTTATGTGTCAGTACACACTGAACTGAAATCTCTAACAGATGTGGCAGGACAATAAGGTTTTGGTTGACAAGAGTTGAAAGCTATTTTCTTTGCTACAATTTCAGGTGTTGAGATGTCCTTGCAGAACTTGTTTTTCAGTTCAAGTATCAGCAGAGTTCCATCTTTCCTGAGGAGACTTTAGTGATTAATCACTAGATGATGGCATTGGAGGAGTTATGCTACCATTCATCACATCTGCATTTTTACAGATGAAATCTAATTATCCAGTAAAATTAACTACCAGGTTTATGGCTTTTAGAATGTAAATTAAAAGTGATGATTTAAACTACAGGTAAAAGACAATGCCTTCTGGCTCTGTAATCCACTTGCTGTGTAGCACACCTGCTTCATATGAAGGTCTCAAGGCCTTAGTAAATGTTTGAGGTGCTGGCAAATGAGAAACAGTTGTTTGTTCATTCCTTCATGCTACTATTGTTCTTCGGTAAGTGCTTCTTAAGAGGAAAAAGTTGCCAAATATATAACCCATGGCAGTGGAGGAACACCAGAACACTTCTGTTAATTGACTGATATATGGAATTGTCTGCCTTAACAAAGAGGCCATAGTAGGGTGTTGGAGTTAAGACTGTGCCAAGAGCTGCCTCCTTATAGAAAGCTGAAATGTTTGGCAGTGGTGAGGATTGGAAAACAGCTGGCTGATTTGGAGTGATTATTATTTTATTTTTTTTTTAAAGTATATTGGAACACTCTAAGGAGATGTTGAAATTTGAGTAGTTGTACTTCTGGATGGTGCAATGCTTGTTGGAAACTAACTAACTTAACCCTGTTGCTGTCACCAGTCCTGTTCTGTTCTTAGAATGACAGTAGGGAATCATGTTTGAATTTTAGAAAGAGTAAGAATAACTGTAGGGCCTGTGTCATGAGAGATGCTCATCCGTCATCTAAGAGCTTACATAACTCAAACTTATTTGCACCTGTGACTCCAAGACTTCCTAACTCTTTTTCCAGGTATATATTTTTATTAGAAACACAGTTTAATTAGATTACGATGAAGTTATCTGACACTGCTATGAAGTACTGCTATTATCTCTCTTGTAACAGAATCCTCTTTTGTGACTGTTAAAAGCAAACTCCTGTAAGTTTTAACTACATGGTGTTTCACATAGAAGCAGAATGTGAAGCAGGATGGGAGATTCAAATTAGAATCTGCAAACAGTGGGTTTGTAAAAATGGATGTGCACTGGCAGGTTTCTCGCTTACTTGCTTCTCCTTTTGGATTGTTTTTATTTTTTTGTTGTTGTTCATCTGTGCCTCAGTAGGGCAGCTTGTGCAATGCCTTTTTTCTGGGTCATTTCACTCTTTGCTGTAGGGAACTTACAGGTTCAGAGGGCAAACCTTTTTTTCTCAGTTAAAGTAAATAATCTCAGTTGCTCTGGAACAGTTGCAAAGTATTTTTAAAAAGCTTTTTTAAATTTTAGGGGAAGCATGTCTATTCAAAAAGCTTCTTGTATCTTCCCTTTATGGTGGCAGGGAGAAAACTGGTTTTTTTTGGCAATAATTTGAAAGCTATTTCCTTAATTTACTTCAGTCATAGCTTGTATTCTAATGCGAGTCATAACCTTGACTAATTTCTTTTTAACTTGTAAAGTATCTTGTGGTACTATAATGCATTCTGTTTGAAATCTATGCTTCAAACACAATCTGGAACCTTAATACATAAACAGAGTTTGAGACATGGTGTATTTCTGGCTTAATGCTTGAATGTTCACAAGGGAATAAAATTGAATAGGTCCTGTGCAATTTCACTGGCTTAATGTGGCACTGTATTGATCTATTATATACCTGGATTTTAAAGCTAATAAATAACTTATAATGCGGCTTTGTAAATATATTAATTTTAACCTTTCTATCATACAATGGTAAGTTTACCCCTGCAATGCTATTAAATTAACGTATCTCTGACTAATTATCTCCTTTTTTATTTTTGTAGGTGCTGTGGTAAATGGCCTGGTTAACATTAGTATTTCAACAATTGAGAAGCGTTATGAGTTGAACAGTTCCCTCACTGGCTTAATCTCTGCAAGCTATGACATTTCTTTTTGCATGTTGTCGCTGTTTGTATCTTTCTTTGGAGAAAGAGGGCACAAACCACGATGGCTTGCTTTCTCAGCATTTATGATAGGACTGGGCTCACTTATATTTTGCTTACCACACTTTGGTAGTGGAAAATACCAATATGGAGATAAACTTGAAGGTAAGATTATCTTTGTTTTGAAAATTACACACCAAAATAAATAATAAAAGAATCTCTATAGTGACTTGATGCAACCCTTAATTTGTTACAGTGTAATTAATCTCTGTCAAAATCTTAGAGTACTATATGTAACAATGAAAACAAATCAATTCTGTGAAATCTGTAAGTTCAAGAACTGTCTCTCTGCACAGACTACTTTGTTTTTCAGGAATGATCTGAGCGTCGATATCAGTTCTTGCTCATAAGCAACATTTGAATAAAATGGTTTTTTTACTTGCATTGATGTATGCAATTAAAATTCTTTGACAAGAAAATTATCTGGCATCTATTTGTAAATTGTAATCAAGTTAGATCAGTGATGTAGAATAAGTGTCAAAAAAATTAGACTTGCCATCTTGTTGAAAGGTGACTCCTTTTTTGGGGCTTTGAACTAGTGAAGGCATCTTGATTAATGCATTAACAAGTTTCTCTAAGTTCTTTTAAAATATGTTGATTACAACTTGTTGATTTATTTGAAATAAAGAGGCAGCAAGCAGTACTGTACTGTACAAAGCAGTATATAAATCATGGGAGTAGCTAGCTCTCCATTCTTACATAACTTTTCTCATAAAAAAAGACTTCAGTACAGTGTGAATAGTGCCAACTATTTGTATTGCAATTTAGTGGCACACCTGCAACTAATACAGAAATGTTCACATACATTTACAGCATAATGACTTAATCTTGTTACTTCAGTATTCAATCAGACTTATGCCTTCCAATGACTAAGCATACTAGAGTGCCCACTAAAAAATCAGTAGCTATGAAGCAACCTGATGAAACGTTGTTGATTGTCAAATTAATTTCTTTAGTATCAGTCATGTCATACACTTCCGTGAGCTGTCCAGACATTAGTTAAACAAGTCTGATAAGTGATTGAGGATCTGAATGGAAAGTCCTAATGAGGGTCTGAAATGCAAATTAACTGACCTTTTAGCTGAAGAAGGACAAAAGAAAACACTCTTCAGTGTTTGAGGGCTGTGAGCAGATGATTATTTGTTACCTTTAGTAGAGGGACAACAGTTTACTTGCTGCCGGCTCTGCTACAGTCCAATTTCTCTACAATTGTGGTTTCAGTATTGCACTTCATCCTTCACTGTAGTATGGAAGGGAAGCTGAATTTGAGATGTAAGTTTCAACCTTATTATAGGTTTGGTTTTTTTAATGGAAACAAGATACTGGCAGCGTGGGAGAGGAGACCAGCTATTGCAACTGTTCCCTTTTAAATGAATTTCAGTTGAAATCTCAAGAACGTGTTACTGTTTGATCAAACATCTGCCATTGAAGAGGGTTGTAGATGTTGATGCCTTTTTAGGGACATGTTCTGCATGGAGTTTTGAAATCAAAAAGTGGTGGGGAATTTTTAAAGTGGAATGTGTTGCTTGTTTTTTTCACAATGTCACTGCAAACTGACAACATTCATGCTGTTTTTATTGTGATGCAGGTGCCTATGCTGTGACTATGGTGAGCAGACTTAAGAACTTAATCTGACTTAAACAAAACACTATCAAAGATAAATGACTAAGAGCGTAGGGAATGTCTGCACCATGACAGAAACAACATTAATCTTCAGGTGCTGTGCAAGGGCATCTTTTCACTGTCAAGTACAGGATTACAGGATGTCTGGTTTAGCTAGTTCTGATGTTGATGAAGCATTGTAACTGTACAATTCAGTTGTGGAGTTTAATAGCACCACACCTCCAAAACCTTTCTTTTTTATTATTTGTTTGGATGAGTAGTTTATAGAAGCTTTAATATTTTTGATTAAACTTTTATTTGATGCTTTGTATTAAAATCTACCACTTATTTCTGAACAGCTCTTTTTACTAGTTGGTTACTTGATTATTTGTGTTGTCTGCTATGTGTCAGTACAATGAGTTTTACCTGTAGGATAACTTCAAAGTACAGTTCAATACAGTATTTAGTGTGGCTGCCAGGTTAATTAATAGATTTAGTCTGGAACACTAAACACATATAACCTCCAGTATAAGGCTTACAGACTTCATGGAACTCACTCTTTTACCTTGCAATATTAGTTTACTTTTATTCTGAATATATACATAACCTACTCAACAAAGCTATTTGATTGTTTATTTATCCTAATACCACTTTCTGGAAATAGTTTAGTCCATTTCACATGAATTGGATTAGTAATTAGTGGTCTCCCTACTATTAAATTTTTTAGCCACAGCACACATTTCTTTTCTAATCTCCAGAAGGGCTTCGGGTTCCAATTTGTAGCCTGGGTGTGACCAGCTATTTGCTCTGATAACTTTTCCAGTTTGCAAAGTCGCCAGTGCCTGAGCTGGCTCCGATGTGTGCAGTCAGGGGCTCCATCTGGTGGTGTGTCCGGAATGGAATCATCCTAGTTTGATTAGTCGGAGACGGTGCAGGGGTCTGAAAACTGAAGATGCTTCCATCTCCGATTTCCTTTTACAAATCTAAACCTGTTTCCATATGTCTGTCTACCACAGCAAACTGAATCGTAGTTTTCACTCGACACAGGGAAGATAAGTATATTGTGAAGACAGTCAAACACTGGACACATTACCCAGGATTCTTTCTAAGTGGAAAGGAAGGAAAATTTTGACTCCTTCTCTTGGAAGTTTTCTTGTCCCTGATGTTGGCCTGTTTCTGTGCAACAGCATTGTATAACCTGTTGTGAGCCACAGGGAGTAATGATAAAGCCCATGCATGTATTTATAATACCAATGTAGACGGTTTTCTTTAAATATCTGCTGTGTGGCAAGGACTTCCTAGTACTTTGTTTTGTGACCCCAAAGTGTGGTTTCAGTTTGCCCTTTGCTTAAGTAAAAAGTGTTTTTAAATGTAAAAGGACCCGAGGAAAGAAAAAAGACATAGTAATTTTGTAGAAAATAGTGTGAATTAATCAGTCTGCTTATCTGATCTGAAGAATGTTTTCCTATGTCTGTTCAGTGTGGCTCATTTTCACCAAATTGATGGTTTTATCCTGTTTCTTAGGGGTTTGAGCTCTTCTGTGGAAAAAAAAAAGATACGTGCTTCTCTTCTTGTCACTTGGCACTCTTACTAAAAGTGCAGTGATAGCAAGGGAAGGAGAAGAGAACACAACTCCCTGTCTTCAGTTCCTCTTTTCTCTTTCCTTCTCGTAGTGCCAAACATTACAGGAGCAGACACAACCTTACACTGCTGTACCACTGCTTTCTTCTTTGTGTGCACAAGTGCAGAGGCTTTACATTAACTTCTTGTTCTGGAGAGATGGCAATGTGTATGCTCTATGAGAGACAGTGGTGTAGGTTTTCAAGGTGGGTTTTCTTTTTTCCTAGGGAAACACTTCTCAAAAGAGTGAACAAAAAGGGAGGATTTTCTTTGCTAGTGACTAATTGGACTTTCTAGCAGGCAAGGTTTCCTCAGGTTGTTCAGGCTGCTCTGTCACTTGAGTGGAAGTTGTTAGCACTCCTCAGAATCATTGTAAGGTACAAGAGCAAAATGAAGTGTCTGTTACCCAGCAATATTCACAACCCGTGGAATGACCATGTGACAGGTGGTTGTGGTATTTTATTGGGTTGGGTTTTTTTTCCCCATCATAAGTCTGATCAATAATGCTTTAAATAAGGCTATTTCATTCATCTTACCTTCCTGGTGAGGAAACAAAAACCAAGCTATGATAGTATTTCTTTTGGGGGATATGATACCATAGAAACCTTGGCATTGCCATATAGGATATATTAATAAGTGTGAAAATTAAGATGACAGCCTGCCATAACAGCACTTCATTTGGAGTTTAGTTTTCAGTACAGGTTTTTCTTCAGTTGGACTGTGATGGGCTGGGTAGCAGAATTGTAAAGTCTTGTCTCTGTTTTTCAGACACGTGTCAAATTTCAGAAACCACCTCTACTAATGTAACTTGCAATGCCAACACCAAGTCTTCGGAACAGAACTATCTGTATGTCTTTATGCTGGGACAGCTGCTGCTGGGAGTTGGAGGAACTCCACTGTTTACTTTGGGAACAGCTTTTATTGATGATAGTGTCCCAAAACACAAGTCTTCTGTTTATATAGGTAACTTTAAAACTGTTTATAACATATTGTTTGGATTGATCATAGACTGAAATGCCTTCCAAATGCTTTCATGAATTCATCTGATTAAAATGATCTTTTAATTGTTTACTTATGTGCATAAAGTGTTTCTACATCAGTTACTGTGCAACTTAGGTATTAGTCTCTTTGAAGTATTAAGTCTTTTCAATTTTATTTTGTAGACTATGGTAAAGCTGCTTTGCACCTCTCCTATTATTTTTTCATGTCTGTGACTGAAAATGGTTAAGTGGTTAATGTAGCCTGTCTGTTAACAACAGAATGGGCCGTAGCAAAAACTTGCTTTTTAGTGTCACAGATGTTGAATAATACTGCATATCAATTAGGTCAGTAGCTGGATCATATTGTATCCTTTAACAGCTTTATTTACTTACCTTCTATTAGTAGGCTGTCCACTCAGTACAGGGACACTGTTCTGCGTTGTGTGATCAACGCAGTTCTCTAGGCACACACAGATTTGGCACTTTAGGAGGACATACTGGAAGTATCTTTCCTTCATTGAAAGCAGTGGGATTGCTTTACTGGGAATGTTTAAAAGCTAAGGAATGCTAATTCTTAGAGTAGTTTTTAGTCTTTTTCAGTCATCATTCACTGGGCTATGTGCACTTCTACTGCCAAGTTCATTGTAGTCTACGTGTGGTTTCTCTCATTTGATGCTAACAAATACAATAGTTGCACATAATAAATCTACAATAACAAAGACAGGTTTTAATTGTGCTGATAATATTATGCTTTTTCTTCCTTTCCTTCCCCCACTCCTTGCCCCTGAAACCAGTGAAATAAATAGAGCAGAATTAGGGCTGTCTGCATGATGGGGGGATCATGAAGTGACCTGAAAATTCAGGAGAATGATGTCAATGCTCATATTAGAAAAGACTAATACAATAAACTAATGCATGTACAATCTTCAGGCTTCTGTTGAGTTCAGAAGAGCAGTGTGTTCTGCCTAATATGACAAAACTGGAATGCAAATGAGTGGGCCAGTACCTGCATTAAGCCTCAATTCTTTTTCTTGCTTTTATGCAATGTATTAAGGATATAAAGTATATTGTGTTGCCTTGCCTAGTGCAAGAAGGCTTATTCAAGACAGCAAAAACCAAACAAATGCTTCAAACTTTCTGTGAATAACTGCTAGCATCTTTGACTATAAGCTTGCAACTCAAAAGTTGATAGTTTCTTTCTCTTCTAAACTGGGTGCATTTTCATGAGGGCTGTTCTACTCTTGCTGAACTGGGACATCAACACCTAAAGCTGCTGAAAAAATAAGTCGTTCCAAATGGTATTTAAACTGAGTGATGTGTAGGAGGAAATAGGCATCTAAACTTCGTGTGCAATTCTGTAGGATGAATGTGAACTTAAAGTTCCTATGGGCATGTCACTATTTTCAAAATAAGGGAAAACCTGGGATATATTTACTCAGTATTTATTTTTACTGGAATGTTACCTTTTGCATTGCTTTTCCCTCTTTGCACCCTTCTCACCCTCCTGCCTCCCCCCATCATTTCCTCTTGCAAACTAGAGTGAAATTAATACTAAGTACTTGGGATCCAGACACTTTGGAAACAAATGAGAAATCCAGATTCTTCAGCCGGGGAAAACAGCATAGAATATCAGCAGTAAGAATGCATGTTTACTGATTATTTAAGTCAGATCTTGTTGCTATTAGTTGCAAGCCTTAATCTACATAGTGCTTCTGCTAGCAGTGAGTGGTGAACTGCCACAGAAATTTGTGTGGTAGGCCAGAAAGAATATTGTGATACTGCAGAAGTCCTGTACTCTTTAGCAGGATATGGTTACACTACAACTTTGCAGGTTGTGGTTGGTTTTTGTTTGGTGGCTTGTTTTATTTTTTGTGTTTATTTTTTGTGTGTTTTTTTTTTAATTTATTTTTTTTAGATGGTGTCTCTGGGTTTTTGTTGGTGTGTGGTGGTGTTGGTGTTTGTGGGTTTGTGTGGTTGGTTTTGTTTTTGGATTTTTAGTACTGTCAGGAGCTGCCAAGAGCCTTGGCTTTGTATTTTAAGGCAGATATTACTCCAGTCAGATATTTTAATGGAGCCCTGTTTTCTGGTCTTGAAAGAACTTAAAAAAAAAATGAAGACTCAAAAATATAAATAAGTATGTTCCTAAAGACTGTGGTACTGTTAACAGCTGATGCTCATACCTTCACTTAAACTTTTTCCCCAGTTAGCTTTTGAACACAGACACAAAAGGTAGGTGCAAATGGCAATTGAATAATTCTTAAAGACACAGTCAGTGAGATGTTTTCTACTGAACCTCTGAGTTGCAGCTTTTAATGAGAACTGTGAATCTCCTTGTTGAGGCACAAGTGTAAATTTTGTCTTCTACATGCTATAGTTGAAGTAACAACAGTGAAAAGAGCAGGTTGAATTAAAGAAACCTTTTGGTCTGAAGTTGATTTAGGAATTGTATTAAAAGAAAGCTCAAAAAGAAAGCTTAAGGAAATTATGGTGAACTTGATGTATTTTCTTTTCTAGGAATTGGCTATGCCATGTCTCTGCTGGGTCCTGCTATTGGCTATGTTGTAGGAGGACAGCTGCTTAATGTTTATATTGATATCCACATCCCAGAAAGGCAAGATACAACTTAGTTTATTGCTTTCTATTTTGTTTTCCTAATTTTTATTAAAATCTTCAGCTTTTCTCCCTGTGAGGAGAGTGTTCAGAAAGTACTGCATTTTCAAGAGCTTCATTAACTTGTAAGCAAGTTGCATAAAGGCTTCAAGAGAGTTAATTCCTATAGTGAGTAGCGTGACTCCATTATGTGTGAAAGTTTCTTCATAGCGTAAATATTTCGTTCTAGGTTTTTAGATATTAGCTATCTAAAGCTGAGTAACAAAAACTGCTTTTTCTTCCATTTAGTTGCTCATTTAGGGTTAAACTGCACCTATTGATTTCTTGTGCAAAGTTTCCCTGAGTTGGATATGAGGGGTAGGATACTGCTGCTTAACTCCTGGGGAAGAGCTTGCGAGAAAATCTACCAGTTGAGTAATAGTTCACTTTTAAAAAAAGTTATAAATTGTACTACTGTCCAAGCCAGCAACTTCATTTGTGTTTTTATTTACCATGTTTTAGGGCCTTCAAATCAATGCAGTGACACTTTGAGCTTCAATATTGGCTTTGGTGTAACTATTTGATTATGAAGGTTTTTTCTAAACCCAGCTTTTTCAGTATCTTAATAATGCTTCAGGATCCTGAAATCAGGGCCAAAGAGTAGCTTCTAAATCAGAGTGGCACTTACTAATGAGTTGAAAGCTATATTTGGTAGAATGCAATATTTTTATAATAGACCCTGTGAATGTGCTTTAAACAAGCAAACAATAAATTTAATAGATGTAGAAAACAAGAAAATTACAATATTAAAAGGCTTTCTGTTAAATCAGTTTTAAAAATAAATATTCTAGCTCACTGAAGTTTGAAATTGCTGATTGAAATTCGGAATGATAAACCTGCTTTTTCTGAATTATTTTTCCAGTATGAAAGTGGATCATGATGACCCACGTTGGCTTGGAGCTTGGTGGATAGGATTTCTTGCATGCTTTTTTTCAATTTGGCTTCTTATAATACCTTTTTCGATGTTTCCAAAGCACCTGCCAGGTAAAGTTTTAGCAATACCAAGCTACTTTGGAAGAGGGATTTGTTTATATTTGTGGGTAATAGACTGCTGGACTGGGCGTTTCCACTTTGATTCCATTTCTTGATTAACTGTCTTTGGCTAAAATCTGATGATAAATACTTTTCTCTTGTCCCCCTCAACCCAAACCACTCCATGATTCTATATCATGATGTACAATAGAACTGGAAACAGGCATCTGAATGTGGAAACTGGTGGTCAAATTTTGAAAGATGTTTACATCTAAGCACCCAAGACTAGTTCTAAAGCTGCTGTTACCGACCAAGAATAATGTGGGTATTCCATTGACTTAATTCATTCATTGTTGTCTTTGACTAGATTGCATTATTGTATTGGATAGAATAATAAAGCATGAATCAAATATCCTAGAGCAGTCTTCCACAGAGATAAATATAATATAGTCTCTGTTCAGGTTAGAAATTATCTAGGAGTCCCTTGGAAGAGCATCCAAAGTACCTTTGTGTACTAATATTGAAAGTGAAATCATGCAGGAAACGAAACAGTGAAGCAGGGAACTGGGGACAGTGTGGGGATGATCTAAAAAAAAATAAAATTGAATGGGTTTGAGTATACTCTAAAAATTTTAGAATATCCCTGAAAATATCTTATTGCAGCCAAGACATTCCAATGGAAGCATGATGCTTTCAAGAAAAATCTCCTTTCAATATTATTGATCTTTTTATAAATCTGTACCAATAAAACACTCAAGAAGACCTACAATACCTGAATTAGTTTTCGCAAGTAAAGAAAACACTAACTTTTGTGCCTTTTTGACATTAAGTCTATTCAATGTTTTCATTGTTAATACATGTGACTATTTGTAGGAACAGCAAAAGTACAGGCTGAAAAAGTCTCTGAAACTCATGATGATGGAAGTGAGGCCCTGGTTCAGACCAAGAATATTGGAAAAAGTTTTAAAGACTTTCCTGTGGCTCTCCTGGTAAGAAAAATCTGAAGCTTGCTAAAACTGATATATTCTGAAAAATAAATTTCCTTTTCAGATAATCTATAGATCCTTAGAAAGGTAATTGATTCCCTATCACATTGTGATAGGCAAGTCTCCACTACTACTGATAACTTAATGCACATTCCTTTTGTTGATCTGTGAGATTGTTAAAGCAGAAAAGCATATCGCTGAAGCTTCACATAGAGTTTCTACTTTATAATATAGAGGCTTCTACCTTAGCGGGTATCAAAATCAAATAATTTCCAGAGCATCATGGTAATTTCTCCCCCTAGATACTCTTGAGGAATCCAGTGCTTATGAGTCTAATAATAGCCAGTTCTTCAGAAGCTTTAGTTGCCACTGGATTTGCCACATTTCTACCGAAGTTCATAGAAAATCAGTTTGGAAAGACGTCAAGTTTTTCAGCAACTCTTGGAGGTAATGTGGCTTTTTATTTTTAAATCTTAAATATATTGTGTTGAATACCTCATTAATGTTATAGGTGGAAGATTATATGGGTATCTTATTTGTCTGAGATGTTGTTTTTGAATGTAATTATGAGGAATGCAGTTATCACATAGAAACAGTGGTTTTGTTGTTCTTGCCTGCCCTATGAAAATTCTTGTGCTAAATTCATCAAGGGTGCAAATCTACTTGTTGTCTGTAGGCTTTTTGAAGATTATCAGTCTCATGTTGAAAGTAAAGTGAGAATTTTGTGTGCTGATGAGACTGTAGTTTTTTCCTTTTATATTCCTTGTGAAAAGCATTTAATTGTCCTTATTTAAAATCAACTGAAGGAACATTAGCAGCTTAGTCCCTACTAAAGCAATGAAGATGATGGGCAGCTTGGAAAAAAGTAATGCTTGTTGCAAATAAGGGGTTGACTTTGCCCTTCTTCAAATCCACAATAACATTACAGTGAGATAGTTTACAATAAAATGACTAATCAGGATATATTATAAATCTATTATGTAACTGTTTCTGCAGTTGGCTTACTGTCACATTACTTTTGCATATCAGATAATAAGAATAGTAGGAAAAGAGAAGGCTATGCAAAGCTATGTATTAGAGAAACAGAAAAATTGGGTGGCAGAGCTGTGCTCAGTATGGTCACATGATTAATTCTGACACAATTACTTCTGAACAACAGCAACCAGATCAAGGCAGAAATGTCCATAATGACCCACAGATGCTTGCAGTATTGCAGACTCAACATTTCTAGAACATGTCTTGCTAAACTGTGGAGTGCTGCTATGTAAGAATTTGGTAGTTGAGCTGCTCTTTCTCAAACAATTATGTTTGGGAGAGACTGACTGACTTAGTTCTCTGGACAATGCTAGATAGTACTGTCGCTGTTTAGCCATTGTTGTTTCAAAACAAAGTGTCTGCAAGTTTTACGTAAAAATACTTTGGAAAATATGCTCAATTGTTAAACAACAACCAGGAGCAAAGCAGAAAACTGAGTGTTGCTTTTTTTGTCTGCAGACCTTGTCTGAATGTCTTTGAGTTGAAAATGTTAGTGCTTATGAAATGAACAGCTTTAAGGAAATGCCTACTCTAATGTTGAAATCTATCTGTCCCTGAACTGAGCTAGCTAGTTTTTGCTACCAGTGACCATGAAAACTACTTAAAGTACCCTTGACTATGGTTGATTGTGACCTGTGCAGGTTTGCCACTGTGCTTGGACTGTCTTCAAAATGCAAGTTATATTGAGTTCTGAGTTGTTTTGTAAATTAAATTTGTAAATGTAAAAATGCTTAGTTATTTATCTGGAATACTAACAGAGCAAAGAGGATAAATCATTGTGGACTATATGGCCTATGACAGCAAAACTGACTCACTGACCTAGTTCCTTTAAATCTTTCAGTAGATGCCTTATTGCATCTTATGCTGTCTCTTGTATAATAGTGATTATGTTCTGTTATTAACAAGTTCATAACACATGTATAACAAAGAACATGGACATGTGGAAAAACAAAAGCCTGAAGCAATGAAATAGCATTTCCTATTTTCATGAAGTGGCCTGCTGGTGTTCAGAGTTTCCTGCCCAACGTGTAGTACTCCTAAGTCATCTAGTTTGACTGTGTTGGAGTTGGGTTTTGGACAACTATGAATTACACTATCAAGGTAAGCAATTAAAAAGCCTAGAAGTCATGTAAGGGTAGAATAAATGACTCATGCAATCAGATTATTGTAGTATGGTTTGAAAATGACATCACATGGATTGCATTTTCTGGGTAACTGTTTGGATTTTTTTTCTTAGAATAAAATTGCACTCTTAATTGCTTCACAATTGTATCTTGTATTTTTATTTAATTGCTGCTGTCTTTTTTTCCTCTAGGACTTGTATTAGTTCCAGCAGCAGCAATAGGCCAAGTCATAAGTGGCTTCTTGGTTTCCAAGTACAAAATGGATTTGAAAAGCATAATCAAGTTCATGATAAGCACTTGTTCAGTGGCCCTGCTATTAAACACAGTGTATTTATTTGTTGAATGCACGAGTGAACCTTTTGCAGGTGTCTCTGAAACATATAATGGGTAAATATATTTTAATGCACTTTTGGGTTTGGTGTTAATGTTTAAAATAAAAAGATTTACATTGTAGAATACAAATTCTTTTAAAATGTTGTATTTTGCCTTGATGTATGAATCTGAAATGTTTTATGGAACTCCATAAAACTTTATTTTGGAATCTTCATGTAAGAGATTATAAGAGAATGTATCGATGCTTTGCCTGCAAAATCTTCTGAGCAGTCAAGCCCTGCTTGACAGAAATCTCACCTTCTGTAACCATTTTAGGTATAGTAGGCATGGTATTGAATACAGTTTATTTTGTATTGCTGTAGAAATAGAGTATTTTGTATCTCATTTTACTTAACCAACTCTGGACAATCTGGGCAGTTTCTTCCTGGAAGGAGTTGTCAGTTTCGTGAAAGCACATAGAGGTGCATTGCAACTTACACTGGTTGCAAGTTTTTCACTATGAAAGCAAAGACATTTTTGTAGCATGAGGTCCTAGGACATCTAGAGGAGGCTTTCTGCTTTTTTTTTCTGCTATGTCTGATAGAAGTAGGAATTTAATGGAAAGAGGGAATGGCTCAAAGTTTAAGAACAGAATTGGTGGAGTAACACAACTGAAACACAGTTTAAAATATTTTTGGCTAACGTACACAAAAGAATTCTCTAAACACGATGTACTTTTCTTTTCCTTAAACAACATAATTCTCCTTCTGAATGAGAATGCAGTCTATCACTCATTTTTTGATATTTGTAGTAATTGTAAGAAATTCTAGGATAAATTCTTCCTGTTGCTGTGAACAAAGCTTGCTCTGGAAACCAGTAGGGCACTGGGGGAAAAGAAGTCAGAAAAGTGAAAGCAAAATAAAGCAAAATTTAAAAGAAATGCTTTCAAGGATAGGCTTTCTTTAGAGACTGAATTTTTAGTTCCATACTTGAAAAAACCATTGAATTAATGTGATCAAATCACGACCAAAGACACCATGTTGTAGAAAATGTCCAATCATTTCTTATTAAAGAAATTAGTTTAAGATCATAATGTTTCAGTTCTGATGGTTCTAAATAGTACACACTTCTGTAGCACAGGCAGTGTTTAAAAGCAGGAATGAGGCAGCTAGCTGTTCCAAAACTCTGCTCTCAAGTGGTTGGTTACTCTGTCATGAATTAACAGAGCCAGAGGCAACTCAAACTGTTGGAGGGTTTGCCAAAGAGCCAGATGGTGCTGTGCAAAATAATTATAGTGGGCTGGTACCTAGGGACTGCTAGCTGCCATTTGAAAAAGTCATAATCATGAGCACCTGGCTGAATAACTTACCCATACCTTTTTATTTTTTTCCCCAAATCTCCCATTTTGGGCAGGGGTTAGGTGCCACGATCTTGTACAAAAGCATAATCTGCAGCTTCTCCTCCAATGCATAAAAAGGCATTCAAACCTAAATAGGATGAGGAAGAGAAGTGTTGCACTTTACTGACACAATAGCATGAAGTGCACTGTGAAAATGCAGAAGATAGGTTGGGGTGGAAGTTGGTTTTGTGGCCTGTGCTGCACATGCAAGTTGGTAGAAATTTAATGTCATGATACCTAAGTAATTAATTTATATTTCCTTTTCCAGAATGTATGTGAAGTGAATAAACAAAGTTTCATACATTGTTGACTGAAATAAAAAATAACTTACCACTCATTCAGATTTGATCTTTACAACTTGCCATATAAACAGACAGTAAATAATAAATATTTAAAGGCCATTGTTAAAATTTGATGCATAAAATATGACTCTCTTTCAGTGTCAGAAAAAATTCCAGCAGAGAGATGACTTGAACTATTCAAAACTGTGAAAACCAGAATACAGATTTGTTTTAGAAAGCTTATAGTTATGTACTGAGCAAAAGAATCTGTATTTATCAACTAAATACTGAAGAGGTGGTCTAGAAAATAGCATATGAAGTTATCATACAAGCTGGTATAAAAATATAGATAATGAGCAGCTGACTAAAGGTACAGCTGAATTAATTTTCATCTGAAGTTAAATAGAGCTAGCTTGTATTTAACAGTTTTGTGTCACTTTGTCAGTTCTGTAGCTTTACTGTTGCTGAAGTTTGCTTATCTACAGCAATTTGGAGTTAACCAGTTCTGAAATAGGCCTCTCCCCTTAGTATCCATTATAAAAAATCATTTAGTTTTATCTAATTCAATGTTACATGTTGGACTATACTTTATGGGACATCAGAATAGTTAGTTTCAGGACTGGCACTGTATTAGTGCCACTGTTTTCCAGGAAGGACTAAGCAACTAAAATATGCAGTGGTAGCTTAAAAAAATTAATACATTTATAAGGTGGTGGAAGTATAGCCAAGGGTCTGACTCCTGCTTATGCTACTGAACAAACGCTTCTGAAAGAATAAATTATGAAACTGCTCTGAGAGTTGACTTGGGAATTGGTGCAGATTGATTTTTTTTGTGTTGTTTTGGGGTTTTTTTTTGGTGGAGAATTTCCAGAAATCCTTTATGGTAGGCATTTTCTTCCTATTGAAAAATAGCCTGGAGTGGGGAAAGCTTTTGTATGTTTAGCCCCAGAACTCTGCGAGTACAGGATCAGTTTTGAGTACATGTGTTAATGAAAACAGTATAGTGTTTGTAGTAACACTGTTTATTACTAAATTAGGCTAACAGCAGAACTAATATGGTTTATTTTGTCTAACAAGCACTTCAAAGAATTGTTTTTGCCAAATTTTATTGCCCAATATTTCCTTGAAAACTTAAAGGAACAGAAATGCAGTAAGTATTTCTGTAATCCTGTTTGCTTTCATGTGTCTCTGGGACTCCTTAATTTGCTATGAAAGAGTACCCAACCTATAGTTGGGTTTTTTAAGAGCATTTAATGGCCTCATCTCTGAGGCTTCTTTAGAAAAGCAGTGGTATCTTTTTTCAGTATTTTGCTCTGTCCATGCAAAACAAAATGTTCAATCCCTCTTTGAAGGTCAGGGAATAGAGACATGTAAACAAGACAAATGTTGCTGCTTAATTGATTAAATATTTCTAGGCTTTGCATGCCTCACAGGCTAACAAGGCACTGTATGAAAAGATTTGTGATTAGTGCATTTGCTTATGATGCACTGTAGTTCATTCTTCATACACAGGATAATCAAAAGTCAGTTTGCTTAGGCTTAAAGCTTAATTCAGTAGGATTCCACCATACTACAATCAAATGGATTTTATATCTGGTTAAGATATCCCTAATCTGCCATTTGCAGTTTGAATTCATGTAAGTTTTCAGCTTAAATCCTAGATAAATTATTTCTCCTATTAGTAATTTTTACCATCTGAAATTCTTGTGGAGAAATCTGCCTTTTAGATAACTAATCTGAAACTTTCATTTTACAGTACAATATTTAAACTACAGGCAGTGTCAGTAGCCTGGTTTTAGCTGACTGAACTCTTAACCTGTGAAACTTCTTTGCTTATTAATGAACTACTATTAGAAAATCAGAGGGTGTTTTTATTCTCTCCAATTATACCTCAAGGCAGTCCTCACAGATCCCAGACTGATTTTTCATACTAATAATAGTGGGATTGCTTCAAATACAGTTATACTATGGGCCTGTACTGAAAGTAATTGCCTAAACTGTGAGTAGATGTAGTAAGCAAGAGTTTAATTTAGTACTGTTATTTATTAGTTATTCCCCAAACAGCCACAGAAAATCTTTAATGTCTTCATGGTGTGATAAGACTTTGTATGTCATTGAACTCTGCACTTAACATGTGCAGTTGCCTTGGTGCTTGTGCAGTTTAGATGTCTGCATAACAGTGTTAAAATAGTAAAAATTCACTGGGTTTGCAACTGGACTTGAATGAAAAACAGGGGGACAAAAAACCTTGGAATATGATCAGTAGAATAAACAACACCAGATTGTGTCTTTAATGTAGTATTTTTTCCCTAAAATGGTAAATTGAAAAAATTCAAATACCAAAGTGTGTGGGAAGGAGAAGATGATCTAAGATAAGAGTTGGGCTGGGATACATAATTTTGTTGTCTGTTTTGTTAATGGAAACTGGAGGAATAATCCCTAGAAGGAATAATAGCATAAAAACAACTAGGTGCACAATAGAAATTCCCTCTAGAGTTGTAGCTACTGTAAAGATTGCTTGTTTAAATAATTAAGTATATCAATAACCTGAATGGAGTATTTTGAAATGTTTTATGCTATAAATACTGAACTACTTCTTTACACATCTTCTGTTTTTCATTTACTTTATTAAAAGCCTATTAATTTCTACCTTTCAGAACAGGCATGCTGCAAAACTTAACAGCACCATGCAACGCTAAATGCGGATGTTTGCGCTCTATGTACTACCCAGTTTGTGGCAGAGATGGAGTCCAGTACTTTTCTCCCTGTTTTGCAGGATGCACCTCATATTTTCTTGACAACAACCAGACAAAGGTACTTTATGCAATGAACATAGTTTACATGGTCTGTTCTGTTCTGGTTTCCTGCAAGATGCGTTATATTTCAAAAACATCCTTCCCTTAGTAAGACAGGAAATTGCAGTACTTATGAATCTAAGTGGTAGTTACTACACGAAAAATTGTCATGGATTGGAAATACAAGTTTAAGTAGAATGAATGCTGGTACGTGTCACAGTCCAGTACACTCTGACCAGGTGCTTTTGAGCATTCCACTTGTGGAGGTATGTGTGGGTTGAAGGCAGCTCAAGCCCGTTGCTCTCTGATTTGTTTTTTTTTACATTTTATTTATTTATTTATTTCTGATAGTTGTCTGGCTTTTTATGCCTTTTATTGGGCCTAGCCACACTTCCCCCTCCCCATGCTGATCTGCCTAATTTAGAGAAACATTCCCACTCTCTTAATGAACTCAAGGAGTAGCATTTACACCACTGGTTGATTGACTCAACTGTCATAGCCATTTCTTTTCTGTATAGCTTTATTTGCAACAGCTGTGGTCATTCACAGTGAGCATTGTTCTGTGAACTTCCTGGCCACATCACTCTTTCCCATATCCTCTGAATCCTCTTCTGTCATAGGGTTTTATGGGTCAGTCACAGTGTTTCTCACTTGTGTGCTGTCATTTCACAAATGCTATTTCTGCCAGACATTCTAATGCTAAAAATAAAGTAAATCTAAATGTACTTTAAATAGAATTGACAATCAGAAAAGTATAAATCAGCAACTGTCTTGAACCTGCAGTTCTAATCTAGATCTTTATGCATAATGTAGCGTTTATTGTGGGCATGGCCACCTGCTTCTGTGAGTTTTCAGAACTTGAATGTCAGTTGCCCCTCATGTAGGAATGGTAAGCAATGAAAGTGGCTGGTTATTTATCAAGCCTGCCCAGAACTGAAAGGCTTTCTGTGCTTGTCTCTACTAGTACAGCAAACTCTCAAGCAGAGATGTGGGAGCAGTGTAGGAAGATCCTAAAGGCAAGCAGGCTGACCCAGGGAATGCCACTGGATACTTTTTATATCAGGAAAGGACAGTGATAAATGAGAGGAGGTATTATCCCTAAGAAAATGTAGGAGACTGACTGCTTGCTATGAGAACTTCACACTTCATTGATATTCTGTTTGTTTCCCTGCTTACAAAAGTGGTTCAAGATTGCTTCTATTCTTTCCTGCTTAAGTCTTAGAAGTAGAGCTCACTGCTCTCCCTGCATATTATTTGCCTTTAACTTTAAAATCTTCTTTAGTTTCAAGGGTTTATTTGTGCTTGTAGCTAAAAACTTGCTGCATACAAGATGGAGACTATCACTGTCTTTTTAGGTCAAAAAAGCAAAAATAACTTTTACTCAGGTGAGCTGGATCACTCAAGTTCTGATCAACCAGTTTTAAAAATTAGGGTTGGTGTCACATGGTCATGGGGCAGCGGACTGTTTCCCTTACAGTAAAGTCAAAGGTTGTTCTTGTGTTGTGTGATGCAGACTCAACGAATATTTACCAAAATAGTGTCATTTTGTGTCATTCTTGGAATTAAATTTTGTCTTACAAATCTGTTTGTAGATGTACTACAACTGTTCTTGTGTTGGGAAACCAAAAAGAGAAAGTGGTTCAGAAGATTTGCTCATTGATGCTATCCCTGGGAAATGTGCAACACAGTGCAAATTTTTATCTTTCTTCCTGACCACCTTCTTTTTGGCTGTTGTTTTTACATTTATGGCTGTTACTCCAACAACTGTGGCCATTCTCAGGTACGTTTGCTGGGCTGAAAGACAGGTAGCATTCTTGTGCAAACTCAGAGAGTCAAATAATTTTATTTGTTTTGCCTTGGAACGTGGACTTTAATGGAAAATACCTTGTGCATTGGCTTAAGTATTTTGTGTAATAAGCAGGCACTACTTGAAATGGAGTCATACCACTGTTCTTTGTCTTGTATTCTCAGCCTTTGTTTCTTATCTCAGTTCAGAGTTCTGGCTTGAAAAAATGTAGTGTGTCAAAGATTAGAGACTCCCTTTCATGATATTGATATTGTATGTATGGTGGTCACTAATATAAACTGCTATAACATGTATGTTAACCAGTGGCTTGGCTGTCTTCGAAATCACTGAAACTGGTATGCATGAAAGCTAGACTATGTTTTTTAAAAAATATGGTCCTTGTGCCGGGTGTGGAGCTGTTTTGCTTTATGTTGAAGTTTGACTTACACCTCTAGTACTTCTAGAGAGAAAATACTCATGATACACAGGCATGCACAATACACATGATGCTTTGTGGAGTTGTGGCTAGATGCTTTTGGCAGGGGCCTGAGGACATAAATGATCCACTACAACAGGGCCTAGTAGTAGCCTCCCCTTCAGGGTAGGTGTAAATTTGGAGTTAACACCTTGTCATGTTAGTGGGGGGACAGAATAATGTGGAGTATTGCGTTATCTTCAAAACTGTGCTGACATAGTTTTGTTTTGATAATTTTAAGCAGCAGCATTTTAATATTTGAGTACATTTCAGCTGAGATAGTGAGACCTTTTATGGAAGAAAGGGACCATAGAGTAGTTTAAATGTTCAAAAACTAATATAAATAGCTAAATGTCAGGTAAGTTTTACAGTATATTCTGATATCTTTTCAGCCAGCTGATTTTTGTGCAAGTTCAAATGTAAACTCACTTGTTTATGACGGTGTTCTAGTGCTAGACATAATCACCTGCATGATGTAAAACTCATTTGCCTTCCCTTAATTGCCTTTATGGGTATTGGGATCCTAACAGTGACTGCTGTAACTGATCATCTTGGACTTTTTGATATGGCTAATCCTCGTACATACTCCAGAATGTGGAAATAACTTCTGAATGTGTAAATATGGTCTTTTTCAACACTGACAGATTATTAAAGAAAAGGCTTGATACAGTTTATGAAAGAAAACAGTTCTGAAACTAAATTGTATAAATCGAGCAAGTTAGGTTGTATTTAACCTTTATGGTAGTATTTTTAGGACACTGTCATGAGAATATGTTTGTTCCTGGAGAAATATCTGAAAAAAAGGGGTAAAAAGTAAGGATGTAAATTTGCTACTTATTAGGTCATTATATTGATTTGTATAGTATAGGCCAGAATGGTTTAATTATAAGGTCAGATAACTTTATATGCAAAGATTATGAGAATACGTGTTGTGTTATGCTGGAGCCTAGTATACATTCATTTATTGCTTCTTTAGGAATAGTAAGTCAGCACTACATCCTAGCACTGTCTTTAATTTCCTTGGTATTACCTATGGAAAAATGTTCAACAGTTTATAAGGGTGCTAGTAGCCACCTTCTATTTATACTGTGTTGTTAAACTAGTTAAATCTAAAATTCCTCAATGGGAATTTTCTCTATCTTTTGTCTAAGAACCACTTGTAGTAGTTTTGTTACTTGTTCTGCACGCTGGATTTCTAAATCCCTCTGCGAAACAGATTAAAAGAGTAAACAAAGACAAACATATTCACTGAGGGACACAGCAGAGAAATGAAACAGTTAAAGCTTGTTTACTGTGTCTTAAACTGCAAATCTTGTTTACAGGTGTGTGCCAGATAAACAGCGCTCATTTGCTCTTGGAGTGCAGTTAGTGTTTCTACGACTACTGGGTACGACTTCCTTGTTGAAACATTTGCCTCTGAATAATCTTCTTATTTGACGTTTTTTTCTAGACTTTTAAATAATGCATTAAGAAGCTTTCAGAGGAGCTTGAAGCAGCCTGTCATTGGCTTATAGGATACACTTGTTGTAAGGTACCATCTGGATTCAAATTCCTTGTTAAATAGGGCATTTTGCTCATTGTAGCCTTTCTTGTTCCTATCAGCGCAAACCAGATACAGGTAACTGTCATTCTTTCAGCAAAAGGCACCTGCTCTTATTTTCCCCAGAAGGTGGCCTATTAAGAAGGTTGAAATAAGAGAAATGAAATAAGAGAAACTGAAGTAGTAGAAAACAGCTTAATGTAGTTAACACCTGAAGATCCAGAAGTTAAAAGTGACTATGCCTCATATAGTTGCATCCTTATGGGCCATGCCAGTATATTTTAATGTGGATAGATGGAGTCTTCCTTCCTCTCCCTTTCTTTAAAATTCCTTTGACTAATCTTAGCATTTATTGAAATTGTAGACACTTGTACATATATAGTTTTTGAGTTTTAATGTGGGAAATATAATACTTAAATTCTAAATCTAAGCATCTTCAGCATATCAGTAAGACAGACGAATTGCCTTAAGTAAAAAACAAAGCTAAATGTAGGCATAGTCTGATCTACACTCATTTGAATTTTCTCAGGAATATTTTAAATTCTTGTTTTAGTATTAGACAGGTTTTAAATCGCATATTTAACTCAAGACTGGGACAAGACACAGCTACTGATTGGACCTTTATGTCAATATTCAGTGTTGCAGCCATTCCCTCTCCTTTGAGATCAAATATCTAACAGTGTGAATTCTGCTTTGCTCTCCCATTTGAAACTCCAGTTAATCTAAGTCATTCTACTAATAAAGCATAACAAAAGCAAACATCGTTATAGGTAGAAATTAGCTGGGAGGTAGTGTTGAGTATTGTATGAGGGCTTCTCTTATTTAGTTCTACTCAGATTTAAGATATTAGAGTCTGGACTCCTGATTTCACTGTGGAGCAATAGAACTTTTTGGATTGCATATACTATAACTGAAGAAGGCAGCAACTAACAGCATGACTTACCAGCAACATATTTATGCTGTAGACTTGAGCAACCACACAGGGGTTCTAGGCTGAGGACCTAGCGAGGGCATAGCTACTTGTTAGCTCTAGGACAATTTATGTCTTGGGTAGGTTGGGTAGACGTGCAGTGATGTACCTGGGTGTTTATTATAAAATTGACTATACCTGGATGCAAGACACTTATGCTTTATAACACATTGTTGTAACAAAAATCACACAGCTCCAATAAAATCTACACAAGAATATTTTTTTAATGCTACCTTTTTTTTTTTTTTTGGTGTAATTTTGTCCTGGAAGCTTGGCTACAACTGAAGGATGGGAAGAAATGTGTAACTGAAAATATTAATATAATAATACTTTAGTTCTCTGTGTTTGGAACAGCTTAGTGTATGTGATCTGAAGAAAGGCTTCTTTCAGTTAAAATCCTACTTCCTCCACAAGCTGTTTTCACCTCTAATTTTAATCACTTTTTCCCAATGAAAACTGAGGAAGTTTTAAAAAGCTCAAGTCTCTGAATGAACTTCTTGATAAAGTGAGAGCTTTATAAAGAATTAACTGGCCCTCTATGCATCCTGTGCAACCTAGAGCAATGTTAGGTGCACACTTGCTATGTGAAACAAGCCCTGTGACTTTGTTTAACATGTTTAGTGTTTGGTTCTTCTGTATTATCTTCCTCACCAGCATGGCATTTCACTGTATGCATGAAGACCAGGTAAGACTATTCCAAGTAACTCAGACATTCTAACATCGCACTGTATTTTTTTAGGTACTATTCCTGGACCAATTTTGTTTGGCGTTTCTATAGACAACAGTTGTACTTTGTGGGATATTGATGAATGTGAAACTAAAGGAGCCTGCTGGATATATGACAATAAAAGAATGGCTTATCTGCTCTTGGGCATGAGTAAGTCACTTATTTTTATTATGTACATATTCAAGTTAATAGATATACTGACCCTGACTGCTAGATGGGAATTATTTTAAAATTGAACTGCACACTTTTAATTTTTTGAAGCAATGTTTTATTTTTTTTTTAAGTAATAAAAAGCAAAATATTATGGAAGAAGAGATCACACTAAGTGACTTTTTAAAGTTTACTTAGAAAACCTTTTAAATAATAGCACAAAAGAGTTTTGCTGCTTGGTCTTCCTTCATTGTTGCACTTAATTGACTGAATTTTAAGGGACTGGCACACAATTCTCTCTGGCTTCAGGGGCAGGAAGATTATTATGGATGCAAAGATGATTAGAGGGGTGGAACGCCTCTCCTATAAAAAAAGGCTGAGAGAATTGGGATTGGTCAGCCTGGAAAAGACAGGCTCCAGGGTGACCTCATTGCAGCCTTTCAGTACCTGAAGGGGAGCCTACAAGAAAGACAGAGAGAGATTCTTTATCAGGGCAAGTAGTGATGGAACAATGGATAGTGGATTTAAACACACAGTGAGTGGGTTCAGGTTAAATATTAGGAAGAAACTCTTTACTGAGAGGGTGGCCAGACATTGGAAGAGATTGCCCAGAAAAGCTGTGGATGCCCAACCCTGGAAGTGTTCAAGTCCACCTGGTCTTGTAGTGGAAGGTGTCCCTGCCCATAGCAGGGGTTTAGAACTTGATGATCTTTAGGTTCCCTTCCAAGTGCCCATTTTGTAGTTATCTGGGCTGGTGTGTTGGCAGCTTAAGGTCTAAGAAGCTTTCTTCCTCTTGTCATATAAAGTTCTTGAAAATATCTCTGGACACTAGTCAAAAGAAATAATTCCCAACTTGTTTAACAGTCTGTTCCCTTCAAGTATGTGAGCTATGTATGCCTGTGGGAGAGAAGGAAGGCTAACTTTGCATCTGTGATAACTGCTGTTGTCCTGTCTTCTAGTGACTGTGATATTTACAGTGCATAAACTGAAGTGCTGGCATCTAATTCTGAAACTGAAAAAGCAGTAGTCACAGCTTTAGGTTTCACTATCTCCCAGGTGTATTTGTGATAAAATACAAGCCTTCCTGTTTTCCACCTGTCCTTGCCCAATCCCCCACCCCCCACCCCCTCCCCCTGAAGTTGCACAAACACCTGTATGTGACCTTTTAAGGTGGCTGATGAGAGAATACTTCACAGGCATTCTATGTGGGAAGTTTTACTTTGTGAAAAAGAGTATATTCATACAGTGAATGACAGTACTGAAACAAGAAATAAGAAAGACTTGCACGTTAGGCTAGAATGGGGTGAAGAAACACAAAACTGAAGCAGAGGCAACAGCTGCTGCAAGCAGAAACTGGCAGGCAAGTGAGGGATCTAAATGTAGCTGGAAGACTGCCTTTACCTGTCCTTTGCAGTTCATGTAAAACACATTTAAATGGATGCTGTGAATTTCAGAGTCTTCCAGTGTAACTCATCTTATGAAATTTTACAAATGACTGAAACACTTTCTGGTACTGAAGGTGAATGCAATAAGGACTTTTCTATTCTTTGCATTCAGGTGCTGCTTGCAAAATCATCACAATCATCTTTGTGGTCCTGGCTGTGTATTTCTACAAGCCTCCAGCATCAAATAAAGCGCTGACTCAACAGGATGCAGAAATGGTATCTGCTGTAAACACATAAATTAGGAGCAAATCAGGGACTTTTGAAAGAAACC
The DNA here is from genome assembly GCA_013396755.1 of Sclerurus mexicanus. Taxonomy (NCBI): domain Eukaryota; kingdom Metazoa; phylum Chordata; class Aves; order Passeriformes; family Furnariidae; genus Sclerurus; species Sclerurus mexicanus. The sequence goes on along the minus strand of VWZF01006662.1, from coordinate 231,284 downwards.
AATAAGAATAAGCACTTTTACAACACTTGGACCCAAGTTCTTGTACACTGTTGCCTAAATATAGAAGATCACATTCAACAAATGAACAACTTAAAATATTTGTGAATGTGTAGTGTCTAATTTGCTAAACATTGTTCAGTATTCCATTGTGTATATCCAAAGAAATGACACTTACATTTGCAGTCTAATTTTAAAAGTCTGGTGTGTAACTGAATTGAAACAAGTTGGCATACTCTGATCATAAAACAGAATAAAAGCTGACTGAGCCCCACTTACCCCTAAGCATTACTGCAGTGGAAGAAAACAAGTAACTTGGTATATTACAGGGAACTGTGTTTGTTTTAAGAGGACTTATTTTATTGTGCTCATAATCTGGCCTAGTGCCTTTGGGGATTTTTGTCTGTTGGAACACTTGAAAATATGCAAGTTTGGCTGTGTTTTAAAAATATTTCTACATGTTTAATGGCATAAGTTCTCTTTATGGTATTTGTAGAAAAATGTAAATAGTTACGATAGAATAGCTGGCATGTAAAATAAAATGAAATAAAATGAAATGTTAATTTAAGTGCTTGAGTTTCTATCTGGAATATATAGAGAAAGTTTCTGTCCAGCTGCTCTATTTAAGCATTGCTGAAACGTTTCTATAAAGTTTGAAGATAAAACCTATTTTCTTACTGCTTCTGTGTACAGTCTCACTTCCAAATGACTGAGTTCTAAGCTTCTCAACTCCAAGAAACAATGCTGAAGGCTAGCAAGATTGTGTATGGAAAAATCAGAAGTAGAAAAATATAGCACTCGTTGTTCTTTTTTGCTTAATATAAGTCATTAGAGTTGTATTTGTATAGCACAACAGAAGTGGTATAAAAGTTAGCCACGCTCACCAGACATTAAATTATATTGCCTGCTACTGAAATATCATTCAATGTTAACAGAAATTTTTAATGAGCCAGATATCCCCTGTGCTTGTACTTTGTTAATAAACATTTCCCTTCTGTTACGCTGGCTGTACATGTCACTCTGTGTGTGCCCTCTTCATTGCATTAAAAGGACCGTACTCATGGCATCTACCAAGGTTTTTAAATAACCCTACAACAAAGGACTATGGCATATGCCTCATGCTTCATCTGATTCTTTAAATGTAGCTATTAAATTGGGTAGTGGTTAAGTATGCAACTCAAGAAGATCCTCTATAACTATTTGTAAATAACTGTTCAGAAAATAAAGCAAAATCAACTACACCCTGTGAGAGCACAAGACTTGATGTCTCTTGAGGGAGGGGAGGAAAGGGGCAGAATTTGCTTGTTCCATGTAGCTCAATGTCTCCTTATAAGTTTTGTGATTCATTCCTGATAAATGGGCTCACTGCAAAACTGGTAATTTCACCTGGAGGAACAAAATACTGATCTTTCTTAAAGTTTAGGAATGTGGCCTGAAATTCTGAAATAATTTTCCAGCTCTGACATGGTTTGTGTGGGGTGTAGAAAATCACTTAATCATAGTAAAGACGTAGTATTGTAGCCCAACTGTAAACTTGCTCTCTTGCTTAGACTGAGATCATAGTTTACATTTTCTGCTGCTTAATGTGGTTGCATGGACTACAGAACTTGTGGGGCAGAGCAATGAGAGCTTCCTCTTCTGAAGAAGTTATCAGCACTTACTTGCTCTGCAGTGGTTATCTGGGTGGAGAAGGAAGGAAGCATTGCTGTTGTAATTTATAATCTATCTCTAACTTATTAGATTACCTTTACTAGTTTAGGAGGAGCAGCACAGACCAAGTAGAAGTTTATTGATTTACCTTGTGTCACAGCAATGTTAAATTAATAGATATAGCAATAGATAGTGGAGGGAAGTAGATGTTGTGTCAAAGGTTTTACAAAGTAATGGTGAAGTGTCTTATGTGTCTGGACAGGGAGGGTGAATTAAAAGCTTCCCCAATGACTGCGCCCAGAGTGCCAAACCACAAAGTCCCATTTGTGTCAAGTCACTAGTGCTGAACCCCACAGGTCAATTCTGGGGCCAGTACAGTTCAAGCTTGTCTTTAATGACCTGAATGATGGGATAAACTGGGCTTTGGAGAAGTGGATGATAGCCTGAGTGGTTGCTGCCATCTCCAGAGGGCCTGTTAAAAGATTGAGGAAATGGGCAAACAGGAACCTCATGAATTTCAGCAAGGGAAGTACAAAGGCCTGCACCTAAGGGGAAATAACCCCATGCACCAGTAATATGCAGGGGACCACCCAGTCAGAAAGCAGCTCTTGTGGTTTGTGGTGGACAAGCTGATCACAAGGCAGCAATACACCCCTTCTGCAAAAAAAGGCCAATAGTGTCTTGGTCTGCATCAAGCAAAGCACTGGCACCAGGTCAGAGGAGATGATGAGACCACATTCAGAGTGCTGGGTCCAGTTCTGGGCTCTTCAGAACAAGGATGTTATATATTTACTGGATGGAGTATGGTGTGGGGCTACAGAGATGACTAAGGAACGGGAATATCATTCATACTGAGAGAGCTGGGGAAGCTCTTTCTAGCCAGCAGGAGGTCAGGCTCAAGGGGATTCTGAGCCTTGAAGAGGTGGAAACTAGACTGCTCTTATTAATTCCCAGCTGTAAGGACAAGAGGCCATGGACACAACATGAAACACCTGAAATTTCCTCTGAACACAAGGAAACGTTTTTTAACTGTGAAGGTGGTCAAACATTAGAACAGGTTACTCGGGTATTTATGGAGTTTGCCATTCTTGGAGATGTTTAAAACCTGGACACGATCCTGAATGTTCTATTTTAGCTTATCTTCCTTGAGCACAGTGTTCTGACTGCATGACCTCAAGTGTTCCCTTACAACCTAGATGATTCTGTGTTTCCATGAGGTGCTCCCCAGTGTGGCCTTTGTCCTGTTCACCATATGATGTGTAACTTCTATATGTGTTCTTACTAGGGAAGACCTATCTGTTCTAGCAACTAATACTCTATGTCTCACTGGGTGATACTAGTTCTTTTCTTGCTAACAGTGATAAAACATTTCAAACAGGAGTTGACAGTCTTAAGTGACTTGTACATGATTTGTGAACTACTGTTTAGAATGCTTGGACTGCTAAATTCATGGACTCATATCCTTGAGGTTGTATCAACTACCATGGATTTGGGGTTTAAGAATTTTCAAGTATTGTCCAAAATAAGGATGACTTAAAATGTTTTGAAAGATGCATCTTCTAACTAGCATGATTATTTTTAGAAATATATCCTAGTGCAAGCAAGGCTGTCCCATTAAATATTGTAGTAGAACAAAAGTTTTAATTAATCTGTGAACAAGAAGTAAGCTTCTAAACCTAAGTATATTGCCCTATGGCTAGTTCAAATGAATTCTCCAAAACTTTATTGGAGCCTTTACTTGGTGAATCTGTAGGATTCCAGGATGTGGAAGTGATCTTACATGGAAGTGACAGTAATTAACTATTGCAGTTGAGACCGAACTTCTGATCTAAACTTTGTCTTTATATATTTTCTTAATCTCAAAACCAAGACTGCAAACTGTGTTTTCTCTGTTTCAATGAGGAAGGATGATGATAAGATAATCTCAAAGTTCTGTTTGGACAGTGAAACCTAGAGCCCTGATTAAAATATGCTAATTTTTTTTTTTTTTTTTTGAGAACTTCTCCAAAGTGAACAGCTTAACACAAAAGTTCACTTGCCATGGCAGGAATACGTTTTTTTCTGGCATCATGAATACTGAGAAAGGGAAAAATAAGAATTTCGTTTTGCATGTGGCTACCGTACATATAATTACTTAGCAGTAGTGTTTTGTATACATACCTGGCTTGTGGAGTCTCTTTGCACATGATTTGAAGTATCTGAACAAAGTTACTAAAGTGTGTTGGTTGTAAACAGAGGAGACCAAAGTACGTCTGCTGGCAGATTATGGACAGAAACATAGGAATATCAGGAATGCTGCAGCTTGTTAGCTGTTTTTACCAACCTGAGGCTCAGTTACTGACCCTTACTAAGATGATGACAGTAGGACTTGCACTGCTTCCTGATCTAAAAGATGTTAAAGGTATATCAGGTGTAAGCAAGTGTAAGAAAATTACTGAGAAAACTCATCTTTTAATTCTGAAAACCTCCAAAAGGGTTGTGGGTTGAGTAGTATTTCTGTTTAGCAATGAATGAGTATGAAATCCTTATTTAGTCTTTTGTTACAGTAGTAGAACATGCAGTTATGACATAACATATGACTGGGGTGGGAATTTTTTGTTGTTTATTTTGTTGGAGTTTTTTTGGTGGGGTTTTTTGTTTGTTTGTTGTGTTCACGTTTTTCTTTTTCCACCCACCAGATGGCTCTGTTTCTGCTAAAAAATAGCCAATTTCATTGGATTTTCTATCGAACATTACAAGTCTTTAAAGTGCAGAGCATAAAATATGCAGCTTTTGCAAAAATATTCTGTTAATGGAGGTGAATTTTGTCTGATTGATTTCGGTTTTTGGAGTGGCAGTGACTTTCTTTTTGTGATAAGTACGTGAATGTGCCTGTTTGTGATTTATTTTCCTTTTATGACACGTCTGAAAAGCACACAGTGCAGCTCTGTTTCTGTGTGGATTCTTGTGGAGTTTTTTTTTCCCTGAAAGATGGAAATCTGCATGCAAAAAAAGATCAGTGTTAGATTAAAGAAGCTTTACAGAAATACCGAGGAAGACAGTTAATCTTAATAAATGATGCAAAAAATCCGGAATAAATTATTTGTCTGCTGCTTCCATGGAAAATACACACAGAAGAGTGAGTCTGCTGCACAGAGGAGTCTTAAGAATTTGGGCAGCCTACTCATGTGTATGCTTTTCCAAATCTGTATAATGGGAGTGTTGGTAACTGGTTATAAAATACCTACTCCTCTCCAGTGTAAAGAACACCTCAGTAAATGTCCCAAATGGAAGTCCCCATGGCTCATATAAAGGGTTTTTTTTCTGATCATTATTAATCTTTGAGCATTCATATTGAAAAGGTGAATTTTTAGTATGAAATGGCACTCTTGAGCAGAGGTGAACCGTAAACCAGAACAATCAAATCCAAGCTGAGTATGGAGCTCATCATTCTCTTCAAATTATTCAAGAACTTCAAAGAAATGGCTGGGCTAAATAGAGACCTGTTTTGCCCCCAGTATTTTGCTGTGAGATTGTCTTTAAAGGCACCAAATGAAGGAAATATTTAACTTGTTTGGAAATAACAACAAAACCATAAAGTAGGGTCAGTTGGTCTGAAGTTAGTGAAGGTTTTGCTGTTTATTTAAATGGAATCAGGGTACTTAGACAAATTTTAAGACAATTCTTTGGTATTTGATGCAGTTACATGTATCCAGCTGGAGAAAGTTTGTGTCACAAAACACAAAAGGTTTGGTAACCTATAAACCTTGTAAGAAGTGACTGAGGAGAGGAAGAACTGAAGAGAACTGAAGAGAGGAAGTGAGTGCTTTTCAGAATTATTTTTCCTACTTAGTCACGTTTTAAAAATGTCTGGCTTGTCATGTTTTAATTGGCTAGATGTAGAGATTGGTTTCACAGATTAGGAAAAGCCTTCTGATTAATGCAAATCCACATCTCCACCTTTGCACTTCGCATTTCTCAAACATCTGTTGCCATTCCTTCGAATGGCAAACTGTCAGGCTACAGATAATGGAGGCTCCAAAACACTCAAGTAATTACCTGCAATAAGTGAACTGAAGCAGTTCCAGCAGGACATTGGCAAACAAACATACTAAACCAGCTATATCAGGAGACATGAAACGAGACAAAATAAATGCGGGCTGAAAATGTGTCACAGGGAAACTTGTAGAGGAGATGAGGAAGATTACATTGCTATTATATTTCATTCTAGTCAAGGTTAATGACCTGTGTTTGAAGAGCTTTGTAAATCAGTTATTTGTGCCTACCAGAACACAAGGACATCCAGTGGTTGGTTGCATAGGGACATAATCTTCTGGAAGCAAACCCTGGGAACAAATCTGGTAGTGTGAACATTGCAGTATATGATAGGCGTCGTGGTTTAACCCCATCTGGCAACTAAGCCCCACACAGCCATTTTTTTAACCCCTCCTGATGGGATAGCAGAGAGAATTGGAAGAGTAAAAGTGAAAAAAACTTGTGCATTAAGATAAATGTAATATGATAAGTAAAGCAAAAGCCACACATGCAAACAAACCAAACCAGGGGATTCATTCACCCCTTCCCATGGGCTGGCAGGTGACCAGCCATCTCCAGGGAAACACGGCTCTATCATATGTGATGGTGACTTGGGAAGAGAAGCCCTGTCACTCCAAACATTCCCCTCTTCCTTCTTCTTCCCCCAGCTTTGTATGCTGAGCATGATACCACACGGTCTGGAATGTCCCTGTGGTCACTTGGGGTCACCTGTCGTGGCTGTGCCCCCTCCCAGCTCCTTGTGCCCCCCCAGCACACTCACTGGTGGGGTGGGGTGAGCAGCAGAAAAGGTCTTGGCTCTGTGCATGCCCTCCTCAGCAATAACTAAAATATCACTGTGTTATCAAAACTGTTTTCAGCAAAAATCCAAAACATTGCCCCATTCCAGCTACTGTGAAGAAAATTAACTCTAGCCCAGCCAAAACCAGCACAGGAGGATAGCTAGAAGAAAACAAAACAAAAAAAACCCCAGCAAAAACCAAAAACCCCAATTGTAAGTAATTTAAAAGAGTTTATGATACTATAAGAATTATTTACCCTTTTTCAAGGCTGGGTCTGCATAACTAGTCTATTTTCTGTGGGTTCTTTTCTTACAAGGTAACTTTCCAATGTTTCCTTTCCAGCTAGCATTTTAGCATGGCTGTGTTTTAATTTGGGTGCCCTTCATTTGATATGGCAGGAATCTCTTTGACTTGACCTCCTAAGAAGATAAGATAAATGTGACCTTTTATTGTCAGTTCCTTCCTTACTTAAGATTTCCTCCATGTCCTTCTAGAGAATTCTTTTGTCTGTGAGTGAACCTGTACCAAATTTGACATAGCTAAGACACAAATATGTGAAACTTCCAGAAAAGTTCATAGAACTTCGTCAGTTTTCCATCCAGAGGTCAGCCAGGAGTGTATGATGGAGTGTAGATCTGGAGGAGTAAATGCCCTTTGTCAATACCCAATGAGATTGCACTGGAACATAACTTCATGATTGCTGATGGTACCTTAAGAAGTGGATCAAGAAATCAGAAAATGAAGTTTCCTGGTTTAAACCTGCAGTAACTAACACTGAGAGTAATTCAGGCAAATATTTTTAGATTTAAAAAATCTTCCAGGTAACACAAATTCCAGGGTCACCTAGTTTTCACTTAGACAGGTCTCTGACTTCATACAGGTATAATTTTTACTATTAATTAGTACTTATTATTGAAGAACTGTCTCTTGCACACCCTGTTCACCAAATAGGTGGAAAAGGTCTTGCCTATTGTTTTGGTCCCACCATTCTGGGACCAAACATTTAACTTCAATCGTGTGGGTAGTTCCCCCAAAGTATCCACACATTTCAAGCTAAGCAGACACATAAATTGTTGTAAGGCAAGGCATGTAAGCAACTCAGAGTTACTGAGATAGTAGTTGCTACCAGGTTTTCTCATCACATTCATGCCTTCAGAAGGATATGTGCTCACATTCAAAGCATGCCGCCCACAGGAAAGACAAAGATACCGAAAACAATCAGAAAACAATTAGATGCTATTAATTCAGTTGCTGTAGTAGTAAGTCTATTCTGCTTCATGGATCTTACTGCATTTTTCAGTAGGACTTATTACAAGCTTTTGGGTCATTTCTGTTTTCCTGAGTAGTTGAGCTGTTATGGAAAGTCTACCTTAAAGCTTTTCAGAGTTAGAATTTTTTTATTGGTATACTACAAAAACCACTCTTTTATCCTTGCTTTTTTTCATTAAAAAGCTCTATTGGACATTTTCCAAATACTGAAGCTACTGTTCTGGGAATAGTTAAATATTTTGTTCAGTTTTTTTATTTATCTATTTTTCAAAAATTTGTGGCTAGTTATGTGAGCAGACTTAAGTGTGCCAGCTTTAAGTTTCAAAATTACACAAATCCAATGAATTTTTCTTCCTATTTAATAGTGAGAGTTGGGCACTAAGACATTGAAAAAGACTAAATGCCTTAGCCCAGTCTGTCTAACAAGCTACTCAAGAATTTTAAGTGTATTGTTACTTGACCTCCCATGCAAACTTTAAAGTGCTTTACACAGTTTCAAGTAAGCAGTCCTCAGACTATCTGGAAACTAATGCAATTAAGGGGTTTCCTATGTTGTCATAGAATCATAGAATTATCAAGGTTGGAAGAGACCTTCGAGGTCATCGAGTCCAATATCAACCCAGCACCACCAGTGCAATTCCTAAAGCACTAAACCACATCACACATGGCCAGATCCAGACACATCCTGAACATGTGATGGTGACTCCACCACCTCCCTGGGCAACTTATTCCAATGCCTGACCACCCTAGCAGTGGAAAAGTTTTTTCTAATATCTAATCTGAACCTCCTCTGTGTCAGCTTAAGGCTATTTCCTCTGGTCTTCTCACTGCAGGCATAGTAGAAGAAACTGGCCCCCACTTCACTGCAACCTCCTTTCAGGTAGTTGTGGAGACAAATGAGGTCCCCCTGTTGCCTCTTCTTGAGACTAAACCAATCCAGCTCCCTCAGCCGTTCCTCATAAAATGTGTTTCCTAGTCCTTTCACAGCCCTCGTTGCCCTTCACAGGACACGTTCCAGCATGTCAGTGCCCTTTCCAAAGTGAGGGGCCCAGAGCTGGACACAGCACTCGAGGTGTGGCCTCACCAGTGCCCAGCACAGGGGCATGATCACTTCCTCAGTCCTGCTGGTCACAGTATTGTTGACATGGGCCAGGATGCCTTTGGTCTTCTTGGCCATCTGGGTGCACTATGGTGCTTGTTCAGCTGCTGTTGACTACCACCTCCAAGTTCCTTTTCTACCAAACAGTTCTCAACCCTCTCCTCTCCCAGCCTGTAGCACTGCATGGGGTCTAGGTTTTTTGGGGTTTTACTTTTTCAAGGCGCTCAAACTGAAAAGCAGTTGAGAATATGCTTGGAAGGCAAATAATACTGTTTTTGGGTTTTTTTATCTGGGTTTTTCTGCGTTACACTCAAACAACTCAGTGTTTAGTTGCCTACTGGAGAAAAACATGCTATCCAAAAATACTGTGTAAAAGAACTCCAGATTGCAACCGTAAAGTACCAGAAGAGTAAGCAGGTAAGATGGGCAGGAATTTAACCAATAAGTAGTAGTGCTAAGTGTCTCGTTTTCCTTTTGAACTTATTCATTGTGCCTGCTGTGCTTAAGCTGTATTTGATTTAAAGTAATTTTAAAACATCTGTAAGTCAATTCAGAATCATGCTGTTATAAATGAATTGCCATAATGGATGCATTTGGAACAATACAAATGTGCGGAATGCACAGTGTTGTTAAATAACAGTTTCACTTACTAGTGTGACTGAGCTTTGTATTTTTGGTATTCCTTGCTGTGCATGATTGTGTTGTGGCTTTTAGCCCAGTTTGGTGTTTTTGAGGCTATTTTTCTTTTGTGCAGGGGTGCTTATAGCAGGTAAGATGGCTGTTGCTGGAGGCTGCATGCATTAATTGAGGTAAAAAGAATACTTTGCTTTTTTCTGTTCCCCCTTTTAATTAAAAGAACAAACATAAAACTGCTTGGAATGCTGTGGGGACTTATAAGTAAAATTCCTGTAAGACTCAAAACCCATAATGAGCAGCTGCTATGATCACTGCATGAAATATTTATGGAGTTATCACCACTGGGCCAGAAAGCATATCACATAATGGGATGGTTGATGTGCATGTTGGAGCCCTTAAGCTACAGAGCAGCAGTTTGTTGGCAGTAAAATGTGATGGAAATCAATGTGGACTGGATAGAATTTGATCCAGTAGAACATCTGTCCTGAATGTTGGAAGTAAGACATATTTGTGTCAGCTGCATACAAAAGCTACATAAATAATGGAGAGTTGGAAACCCATAGGTAAGTTTTAGCACATTGTTACTTAATCAAAGTACTTAGTGTCCATGAAGACAAGAAGTATATTCCCAGGGTAATAAAATTGAATAAATTTCAGTTAGGTGCTTTTATATTCAACTAACTTTGTGCTAGTGGTGTTTCCTGCTCAGTTATAACATATTATTACATACTATTTGCTTATGAAGATTATTGTACCATGAAGACAATTCCAAGAGAAGTCACAGAAAGAAGAAATTGAATTGGCACAGGAATGAATCTGGGAAAAGCCTCTGTGACAGGTTTAGTGGACATTCTATATAGTACCTTGCATGTATATAATTACATGTTAATGAGTCTTTTGGAACTTGCTTTTCAATTTCACATGCTTGGAGGAGCTTGTGTTGTGCACATTGTCTTGTGATGGCATTTGAGACTAAAAGCAATGCAATTCAACATGATGTCCCTTGTGTACATAAAGGTCAATATTGAAGTTGGCACAGACATAGTGATTAAGTTTTCTTACTTCTGAAAAATTAACAGACTAAACCAGACTGACAGCAGTGATCTACTTAATTCTTCCATTTGTTAGTTTGTGTAGTTTGTTTCGATATAGTCTGTCTCTGCCAAAGTGTAAGCAAAACCAGCTGACCTGGGCTCAACAGGGCTCACTGCTGTTGCTCTCAGGTCTGAGGAAAAAGTGTCAAATATTCTAAAACACACAGTGAATGATTGATAGTGTCTTATTTATAAAACTGTATTCCTAGAACAAATTTAGACTTACTTTCAGTGACATTTCATTCACCTTGAACTCCCTGGTGGTTTGCATGGATTGCTTGGTCCTCTCCATGTATATTTTGTTGTCCTTCACTTTCATATTGAAATGAGTTAGGCAAAAGGTGATAGTTACTAGTTTTACCTTGTATCTTTTTCATGTTATGTTTTTCAGACAAAGTATTTTCCTTGCACTTACATTTTCAAATTTGGTTTAGAAAAGAGTATCTGTAGTGTATTATGTGTTATATGGAATTAAGGTCACACTGCGATACCTGAAAGGACTGTCTATAAGTCCAGCTGCAGTACAATGCAGAGGTACCTGAGCTCCATTTTAAACACTGAAGATAGAAGCTTTTGCATTTATCCAACATCTCAGCTTTAATGCTTGTTCAGTCAACTTGAGATAAATAGAAGTCTTCAATGTAGACCTCTTTGGAGCATCCTGAGCTTCAGCTTGCATTAAAAAACAGTCTTCTGTGATTCTTCTGTCTGACATTCTGTATGTTTATTTGTTGTTATCACAGGGAGCCAAGTCTAGTTGCCATTGAGTGACTTAATTTCTTTTCAGAATGGATATTGTGAGAGCAAGAACAATTGAGATAGATAAACTGGGGCAGTGAGAGCACCTTCTTCCACTCCCTCCCCATATGCTTCTAAATTATTGAATTAACTACGTGGTAGTGACTATGTGACCTAACAGTACAAGAGTGTGTAGTTGCTGCCCTCTTAAAATTATGATCCTAATGGGAGTTTATTTCTTCAAGTAGCAAATTCATTTGCTGAGATCAGCATATTGGTAGCAGGAAATTAAAATGAAAGTAAATTGTAATTGTCAGCATCTGATGCAGAGCAATACACCAGTAACCATTAAATCTTATTGTTTTGTCTGCAGAGGGAAAGGGATGATCAACATGACATTTTTTAGCACTTCCAGTTCATCCCTGTTGCCTGTTTGTTCTAAAGAATTGTGTGCTTGAACAAAGTTCCCTTTCCCTTCAACAGTATTAGCCTCAGATTCTAGCAAATTAAAAATTAAATGGCAAATTAAAATGTTATTGTAATGCTGCACAGTTCAGCAATGACCCAGTGCCAAAACTCTTAACAGGTGATTCATGCAGTACTTGTGTCCTCACACCCAGCATGAAGCTGAGTCTCTGCTGGGTACAATGTGTGTAGTGGCTGCAAGTGACTCTTGAAACCATCACACACTGATACTGCATGCTTGGCAGGGATTCAAAATGCTTGGTTTGTTTTTCTGCATTAACAGTAGGAACTGGGAGCCAGAATTTTCAAGCGCCCAACAGTACAGGAATTTAACAAACACAACTCCTATGCTATACTGTATTGTTTTTACATAATACTGAAGTTAATTTTAGAGAAAGTAGTAAATATTTTGGAATGACAGGTACCTGGTTAGCCTATGTCAGGTCTTGGGACAAAAGACAGAAAACTTTCATTTTTCTAAATTGTAGCTTTTAAAAAAACATGACTTTGAGCACTGGAGATACATGCCAAATGTTAAAATAAATACAAAAATAAAAACACTAGGGCAGTTTTTCTATTACCATAATGCTTTTAATTTTTGGTGGAGTACAGGAAAATGTTTACCCCTTTCAGAAAGCCATTCAGAACACAGAGGCAGCCACATCCATTCAGTCTGGGAGGATTGCAATGTCTGCACAAGGCTGATAACGCTGAGACTGAGGTAGGAACTGCAGGAAGAAAGTTGTGTTTGGGACAGAAGTCCAGATTTTCAAGACACATAAATCCCTGAGTGGTTGCTGTCTGTCTCAGGAAATGCCCCAAATCCAGGGTAAGGTCAGTTTCTGTCTGCAAGCTATTACTGATACTTGAAGATGTGCCTTTGGATAAGTGTTATTAGTTGTATTTGAACTAATTATATTTCTGTGCTAATTGGAGTCAGAATACACATCTCCTACCTTCCAGCTAATTGTTCTAACAAAGGCTTTAATGAATGCATTGTCACAGTGCATTGCAAGTAGCTGGAAATCAGACCTGCTCCTGTTCTGATTTAATCAAAATACATCTGACATGAATGTGATAATGAAGCAAAATTAATAAATACTGCTTAAAAGCCTCATATCCACAAGGATGCCCTGATCCTGAATATCTCCTAGAGAAAACACGTCTTAAAATTCAGTGTGGGAGGTAGTTTGTATGCAGTCTATCTGATTTTATCTTTTTTGTTGTTTTTTTTTTCTTTTTTTTTTCTTTTTAATAAATAATCTGAGACTAACTACCAGATTTTTTTTTTTCTCCACTTTAATCCTTTCTGATAGTTTCTGGCTGAACATTTTGGAGCAGGCATGTATCAGGCAGGAAGTTTATGTTCATCAGCTGAAAATGTTGACAGCTTAAGGGTGATGATTCTTTGTGGATGGTGATTCTTCTTTAAGCTTTAATTGAAGAAACAGAAAATCTAAAATCCTTGTGATTTAAAGTTTGGGTGTGGAGAATAAGACTTTGCATCCAAAGAGCTAATGAATGATTCTTAATTGTGGTTGGATTCTTGTTCTTTTGCCAGTTAATGGCCAGTTGAGAAGAGTTAATGGTCCTCAGCTGCATCTTGGACCATTAACCACTGAGGAAATTATTTCTTAGCAACTGCCCTGCTGTTAGGAATTTTACAAGCTAAATGTATTTTAATGTTTTCTGAAATGCTTTTGCATTTTTTGTTTTGGTTTGGTTTTGTATGGTTTTGTTTTTTCCCCAGACTTGTTTTGCGTGTGTTATGTCATGGTGCAGACTTCACCTTTTGTTCAATACCATGTAAATCATCAAAAAAACCCACCAAAATGAACATTCCTTCAAGTTTAAAAATTGAAGTATTCAATACTCCAAAGTCTTTTCTGTTATTGGAATTGAATTACATTCTTTTTAATCTACTTGAGCAAGGAAGGGACTTTGAATAAAACTTAGTGTATTTCTGTCAGTCACAGGATGCTTGTGGGTAGCATGAGGACAAGGATGGTGATTACATGTAATCTTCATAATTTGCATAGTGTTGGGTCTGTTGCACATTGGGAATGTGAAGTATTTAGGATAACTCCGTGGGATATGCTCACTGCACATAAATGTACTGAATGTGTTAGTTTTTTTTCCTTTATATTCACCTTTTATTACTTATTTGCAAGTGTTGTACAAGTAAGTTTGAGATGAATGATCTATCTCAAATGAACTGATTTACCTAATGTTGGAAAGGGTAAACGTGGGGGGTAGTCTTAAATTTATTAATGAGTTTATCCTGGAATATTTCCTTAAAAAATAAGTATCTTAATTATCTTTGATGTTTCTAGTAACTGGCCCTGGAAATTACTAAAGCTCTAGAAATTGCCCTTTTTTTTTGTTTGTTTGTTTTTGGTTTTGTTTTATTTTTTCCCCATAATTACAGTTTTAAGATCTTAGGCCCTTCTCTTTCTGTTGGTAAAAGAGGTAGTAGTCTGGCCCCATAATACTACGGTATGTCTTCTTGTAGCTGAATTCTTAATGAAAACTTAATGAAATCAGCTTCCATGTTTCAGATTTCCCATGTCCATCTTGAAAATTACATGGCAAAATATATATACTTCTCATGGACTTAATCTTCATAGTTGATCAAACCAAATTATGGTTTCTGGCAAACAAAATACAGTGAAGGACAACTTTATAGTGGAAGTTCTATGCTGAGCCTGATATGTAAAAAATGTAAAGATGTATTTGAACACTTCTGCTCTGGCAGAATTAATTTAAAAAGAGGTGATAATGTATGATTTGTATGTTTCTAAGTGTGTAAACCTTCCAGAAACAGGGTGGCTGCTATTGTTTTTGTTGTTAATATTATTATTACTATGGCTGTTAATGCTGCTACTACTCCCCATCTGTTTCTCTCTTCTACCAGAACCTTCTGGAGTTCTTTAAAGAAGTAAAAAGAGTCTCAAATGCACTGCAAAACGTAACAGACTGATGTGTCTGTTATATCCAGGGATCATACAGACCACTGAATTAAAAACACTGAACTGCCCTTGAGATTAAATGATGCTGAAACAGAGAATTTAAGCAGAGTCTGAACACTTCTGTTAATAATGGTTGCATTTATCAACCTGAAATGATCCAAAGACTTTGTAATTAAAATGATATAGTAAGTATTGGGAGAAAAAGTAATAGAAAGCTATTAAAAATTTGTCTTTTTTAAAATTATTTTTTTCTTTTTGCTAAGCAGCTGCTAGTGGTGGGCTGGATTTAATTACATGCCAAGGAAGTTTTTTAGCAGTTAGTCACAAGGGCGTTCAAGAACTGAGGTTTGGGATGAGATTTAAGGTCTGTTCCCCAAATTTTGATTTGCAAAAATTGTTCCTTAATTAGCCTGGGGAAGGACAGCAGAAAAAAAGTTAATGGCCAGAACATTTCTTATCTAGTAACCTAAATTGATATATATCTACCTCTTTGTTTAAAAAAGTACCGTGCAAACCTGTTAATATTTTTGCTTCTGTGTTCTTTCAACTAGGTAATATACCAATTTAGTACATAAATCAACCATGCAATTAGTGTAAACTCTTGTATAAATTTATTACACATTGAGTTTCTGAAATATCTCATTAACCTCTTGGTAATACAGTTTGTTATATTTAGAGTGTAGGCTTGTCCTTTTTGACTTTCACATATGCTCAGTGCTGTGGCAGCTGCAGCACACACCAAATGGGAAGCTCTACCATTTACGGTTTATGTTCCACAGATTCAGTAGCTGTAAAATGACTACAGTGAGTAGGAACTAAGATTATCCACCTTGTGGTTTAAACTCCAACTACTTTTCATTATTTCCAGGAATAAAAGATGGATAGTCCACAGAAGTAGTAAACAGTCACTTGTTATTCACATACCTGTTTGATTTGTGGTTTTATGTAGCTGTCTTAACCTTCCTCAGTTATCTGTTTTCTATCTTTTAATGGACACTATTTTGCTTAGTCTTGTCCCTCAACTGGTGTGATTGTCTTCTGAACTTTCTCTGGTTACCTATCAACATTGTATTTCCACTTATCAACAGCAGAGCAGAAAAAAATACCCGTGTATCAATAAGCAAAGACTCAGAAGTCTTTCTGGGATAGCACAAACATGACTTTTATTGTTATTTGAAACAACCATTTTAAAGTACTCTTAGTCTTTTTTTTTTTTTTTCCCCATTAAATTCCATGTTTTAAAATGTCTTACAGGTGCAGCAATAATTCACAATGTGTAGGCATGGAACAGTTTCCAGATCTGCATAGAATGTGGATTCATTTTGCTGTGGATCTCTCTAATACTGGCAAAAGCAGGACTGGAGTAATCACAGACCCAGTCCACTGCTTTGTGTGGTCTGTTCTGAGGACTGATGTTGCAATATACTCTTCTGTATTGCTTCAGAGAAATATCTTGGCCAAAACTAACAGAAGCTGACAGTTCTTTACTCCTGATTGAAGAAGAAATTGATGTAAAGTAAATTGAATAGGAAGTGTGAAACACAATCATTAAAATCCTCATCCTGAGAAAAGTTTTAACTAATAAGTGTTAATATTCATATGTGTACATGTACTATAAGAAAAAAATACAAAACTGAGTATTTGGTCAGAAATATTAAGTTCAAAATAACGCACACATTGACAATAAGAGTGCTTTTATATACCTACTTGAATGATGCAATTGAATGGTTGCAAACCATTGTTCAGTCTTGAATTTGCCCCTTGAGTGTTAACTTATATAATTCAGTTTTCCAAATTGCCCTGGATTTCAAAATACAGCTACACTATTCATCTTCATATGGCTCAGTAGGTATTGGAGGATGCCAAGATCATCTTGGTATGGAAGTCACTGGATGAAAATCCACTGACTGTCTTACAATTTAAAAACTGAAGGGAACATGATGAAATTTATATACTTCTTTAAAGTTACAGTCTCTTAAGCAAAATCTGGAATGAAACTGAGGATGTCAAGTTGTGCCTTACCTTTCAGTGCAGCTTAGAGACCCCTATATTGTTTCATAGCAGTACACTAAGAAGAAGGTTCCTCATGGTCCTACCCAAATTTCCCGTCGGTTTACACACTTGAAAAGTATTCATAGTTATAAATTAAAATAAAAAAAAATTACGCTTTCTTTCCCTTCTCCTTCATATTTTTTAATTTGTTCCTCTGACTGTCTGTGTTCATGACAGGAAGAAAAGCCTCTAGCTCTCATATTTTATTCTTCTGGTGCATATCCCTCTAGAATTGCTCTGCTTGGAATTTTTCTTTCCATGATAAACTACTGACTTCTATTAAAAATTATGCAAAGCTACTAAAAAAAAAATTCTGATAAGAAAAAAGTGATTTTTCCTACCTCCAGCCCTAATCTTTAGTCTCCGAAGTGGTAATCCATATATGTTGATCTCTAGTAGAAGATTCACTGATGATTAATAAGCACCTTTTAATAGTTTTGTCTTAATCTGTAAATGTTTTTTTAGGGTGCAGTCATAAGTAAAAATGTTCAATATTTGTAAGCGAATTTTTACAATGGGAATCACAAGTTCTTGCAAGTAATTACTTACTCATTTGGAATACAGTCTCTCAAAACAAGACAGTGATGGAAAAGTTGTAATTACCTCTGTACTTTTACAGCCATGTTCTTTCAACTTGCACAGAACAGTCCAAGGAAATCTGAGTTGTTGGCTCATTAGAATGGAAATAATTGAAGTCATTAAACTTTTAAGTTTAACACAGGATACATGCATTTCTCTGTCCTCTAAGAATATTATCCAAGCTTGTGGTCTATAAATTCATCATTTTTGTAGAGTATGAGGAGATCCCTAAGCTGCTTTTTTCATTTGCTAGTAGTTTGTTTTTATTTTTGGCTATTATTGTTGACTGAGGCTAATAAAAGATTACTTCAAGTGAACTTAAAATACCATGTTTATAGTGGGGTTATGGTGAGAAATACATACTTGTGGAATTCAGTTTGACCTACTACTTCGAGCTATTCTGTCTCAGTGGCAGACTTACCTCATGCTCCCTTTTTGAAGTATAACTTGTGAATGACCATTGGGTGTCACTGCTGCTGCTCATAACACAGACCTGTTCTCACCACTCTCAGAAAAGTAGGCGTGAGGTTTAAGATGGGGAAAAGAAGGGCTCACACTGATTTCAAGATCTGCTTTTTTCCTTTTAGCAACAGGAAAGAGGGTCACCTAGAAATACCGTGACTGATATCAGATAGGAGGCACAATTATTGAGGTGCAGTTTCCACAGATACACTGCAGGGTCCAGTGTGTATATTTAAATTCAGTTTCTCTGGTACAATACAGTCAAAATTATGATAAATTTTTTCCATTAAGGAATAAAGTTCCACTTAAGTGAAATGAAATGCACCTTTGTTTCTTAAGGGAATAAGAGCCTATGCTGTCATGTTGCCGTTCTTAAAACAAAAAGAGTTTTGGTTAAAAAAAACCCAAAAACAAACAGTGAAAATCCCAATGAGTGAGTGTCTTACCTCACCAACAAGCACAGCAGGTATTCTGTGTAACCTGAAAGGCTGATAATGTTTTGTACTGTTGTCAGAATCAAATGTGGTTTCATACTGGGCTGAAAATAAGGCTCTGATACTATAATATGCAAACATCGTAACCTTTAGGGTCTTCTGCATTGAAAGGCTCTGCATCTTCTCAGAAGCACAGACTTTCACAAGACTCAGCTCAGGCAAGGTCTGTTCATAAAGAATGGCTTTGTGTCCAAAATATATCAGGAAAATTGTGCTGTTTTAAAATCCTTTGTATATGAGAAATTAAATCAACTGTATACACTGTAAATATCTGTAAAATACATACAAGGTATTTCTAGAAATAAATGTGGTTAGACTGTATTTAATGCACTTTGTGCTTATGTTTTTGGGTTTTTTTCAGTAATAAGAATTTTTTCTATGATCTTTTTTTCCTTGCTAGGAGTAAGCTAGCAAGGAAATCAAGACTAGCAGAGGAAATCAAGACTACAATTATGTTATACTTTTTCAGATAAAAGACTTGAACTTCATAGATAACTGTAACATTACCAGTATGCAAAGTCTTGAGATGTTTCTCGACTTCAGAAAAATGGCTTATTCTTAGCCATTTAAACATTTAAGATTTCTCTATTCCTTTCATGAAGCTGTATAACTTTATGTAGGCATCTATGGATATGTGTTGCATGGATAATGGTATGTTCAAATTAGCAAAATATGGTCTATAAAACTTTTATAATGCCTTTATGCTATTTTGTGAGTCAGGGTGCTGCTACTATCCTTGTTTTCAAAGAGGAGGAAATAAACAAAAATGCACCAAAGCCTGACAAAATTCTAAAATGCAACAAATCCGAAAAGCTCTAAATGCTGGAAAATATTTTTTAAAAAACATTTGCTTCTGAGATCTGTCTGATGCTTCATTGAAATTAATGTTCCACTGAAAGAACTCCTTCTCCCAGAACTTGTATTGTTTTCCAGCCTCAGGGTCATGATTGCAAAATTGCTGTTACTAAAACTAGAATCAACTAAAAAGTATGTTAAGTTTTTTCTCCCTCCGTTTTCAGTTTGGCTTCCATTATCACATAGGGGTTCTAACTCTCTGTTCCTCAGTGTAACATCTTCATGTGGGATTTTGAAGTAACTTGCTATGCCCAGACTGATGACTGAAGTTTATCATTAATTCAAAGACAGATAAAAGGTGGCAATGATTTTCTTTGATGATCATATGGGATGAGAAAGTAAACTGATGACAGATACAACTGTACAGGGTTATTTAACAGAATTCCTTCTCATAAAAGTTGCAGGATTTAAAGGGGACCATAAAAAAACTCATGATGTAAATGTTTTTAATGAGATGGGAAGTTGTCCTACTTTCTGTACTTTAGAAAAGTCTATGT
The DNA here is from genome assembly GCA_013396755.1 of Sclerurus mexicanus. Classification (NCBI taxonomy): domain Eukaryota; kingdom Metazoa; phylum Chordata; class Aves; order Passeriformes; family Furnariidae; genus Sclerurus; species Sclerurus mexicanus. The sequence continues at coordinate 211,614 of VWZF01006662.1, read as the reverse complement.
TCAAAGAGTTCTCTGGCCTGATCTTGTTAAAAAACCCAATAATTCACATCCTTCTTATTACTAAGTTGTGGAGTCCTGTTTCATCAAAATCTAGTAATAATCAAAATCCTTTTGCATTTTCATGCTTATTATGGAAATGGCCTGTACTCCAGGCTGATATAAGTTTTTTAAAAAATGAAATGGATCTGTGGTTCAAATTAAAGTGTTCACAAGATTGCAAATTGTGATCAGTGTCTCTTCATATGAAATAGGCTGTAGAGACCTCAATTTTATTACTGCTAGCAGGGGGTCTTACTGCTTCCTTACCCATTTTACTTCAGATGTATTGCACTTCTTAATTTAACTTGGCAAAATCTTTCCTTCTGGTCACTCAGTGTGGAGCCTCCTGGCACAGGATGCCACATCCAAAATGTCCAGGGTGACTTCCCACAAGCGAAACCAGTACAAGCTGATCCCTGGTCGAATTCAGACATGTCCCCCACAGTAGAGTTCTGCATTGATTTTGGTACCCACCTTGCTTGGGAACTCAGCTGTGCAGTCCTACTTTCCTTTTTCCATTTATGATACGCTCCCCTACTCTGATTCTGATCTGGAAATGTTTGCTTTTGAGGCCATTAAACATGATCTATCGCTTTAGAACATCTGAATATGTTTATATTTGAGATTCAAACAAGGTCTACCATGGCATATTTTCAAGGAGTCAGTTTCAATAATGGTCTGTTGGGAGGAGGATTTAGAGGACTCTTGCTAAATTGATTTGTTTCTTCCTTCCTCTCTCATGTTCTCTACTGTTTCCCTTCTTACTTTAGGAGCAAAAAGAAAAGTCACTTTTTCTCTCTGCTACTTTTTGCATAGAGACCAGTAAAAGTACATTACATGAAAAACATGAATCCTAGCTAGGCTTCTTCTACATGACTGAGAAAAATAACTAGTTTCTTAAATGGTCACTTATAGTAGAAGGACTGTTTATTTATTTCAGTCTCACAAGGTCTTTTCCCCCAACAGATCTATACAGAATTAAAAATACACCATCAGGAGGTAGGTTAAAGCTAAGACACATAGATGTGAATGTCCAAGGAAGGAAGAAGCTCCTGGGAGCTGGCTGATGAGGAAAGATGTCTGAAGGCAGGAAGAATACATCAGGGAGCAGACATTAATTGCAGCACAGAAAAGGAGAAGGGAAGAACCCCCTTTTCTGCCTAGAAAGAGGGTAGAGACTTTGGACCTTGATCACTGTGAACAGCTTCCAGAAATTACAAAACAAGACTAAAGTTCAGTAAAATGTAATATAAGAGATTAGGGAATTTAGCTTTTGGTACTGCAGTGTTAGGAGTGAAGACTTTTTGAAGACAGCATCGGTTGTCCTTGGAATGTATACATAAATTCCTGAGGTTTTATTAAAGAGGGCATCTTCATTAGGAGAAAGCTGGCTACAGCCTTGTTAAAATTTAAGTCTGTAGCTATGCCTAGAGAATTACAAACCCATAATGACATTAAAATCCAATTAATTGGATTTTAAAATAAATAAAAGGCTTAGTCTTTTATATTTTAACCATATCTAAAATCCTCAGTCCAGTAAGTAGAGTTCAGTGCTTTAAGTGAGCCCTTCATATGTTCACTGTCACAAGTTCTGAGCTGTGGTAAGAGTTATGTTGATGGTTCTACATTATATATATTTAATCCCTGTCCTACTTGCTCCCATATACAAGGGTCTGCAGCTTTCCTTCCACTGAACCTCAATAAGGTGCTGCTGGCTTTTCTTTCTCCTTTGTTATTGGAGGACACTCTAAGCAGAGAATGGGTGTGCTTGTTCAAGGTCCTTACAATGTATTGGTTTAGCTGGGGAATGACATTGTTTAACACCAATGAGTTAAGCTGTGGAAGCTGAGTACTGACCATTATTGCCACTGGAATTGTTCAGTATGAGTTGTATCCTGGTTCCTTGTATGTACTGTCCTGCAAGACTCTTTACAGATGCAAGCAGGGACACCTCCTGTAGCTTACTTCTTGTCAAATTGGCTTCCGTTGCCATTTTACCGCTGCATTTAAAGTGTTTGCTGACTTCTGATAGACTAAAAAATAATACACAATCATCATAACTCAAAATGTTCAGCAAGATCAGAAGGTTAGATTAAAAGGAAACAGCAGGTTTGCAAATATGAGTTGTGTGGCTTACCTACAAAACCTAAGTGTATTTTTGTTTATTTCCTCTGCACTGAAACCACAAGGATTAATATTTTATGCTTAGTCCACCTCACAGCTTCAAGTATTAGTGACCACTCTGTCATATGGTTAATGAACAAAAGATTTGGTATGTCTGAGTTTTGTAAATGCGAGCCAAACAATGGAAAGTATAAATTCCTCCAATTAAAATATATATTATTACCTATACATGGGTCACTGCCAAACACAGTAGTGGGATACAACACACTGATGGAACCACTTAATGCTTTAAACACTGTGAAATTAGAACTGAAAGTCTCACTTCAGTGATAAAGCACTGTAAAAGCTAGCTGTTGAGCTTTGATGCTTTGAAGTATTTGTTCCCTTATTTTGAAATGTTCAGATAAAATGCAGTATTTCAAATGTCGTGTGCAACAACATGGAAGATAACCAAATAACAGATGTTTCCATTTGACAGTTCAATCACAAAAGTATGGATGTGCAATTATGTCCAGAGTGGGAAGAATATGGAGGCATATGAGGATTGCAACATCATTGTAATAGTTATTTAACACACAGTTTTCAGCCTTGATTTTCAGTGTCTCTTCTGAAGAAGAATGAAAAATGTTGGAATTTATTCTCCCTTTGAAGCAGCATCACACAAAGCTAGATTCAGGATTCTATTCTCTCTAACAAAGTATATTTCATGACTTGTTTTTGAGGTGACAAAGGAAACTGACAAAGTGAAACTGCACCAACAATGAAGCTATGGTTTTTTTAAGTTGTTTTTTAATGGAAGAGTAATATGTGTAATTCTTCATTGGCTCTACTCCTTGACAAATACATTTATGGTTCTTAGGTGGCTGTTGATTATCTCAAGGTTACCTAGCATGATGTGCAGCTAAAATGATCCTGAAGGTTTGAACCTCCAGAATACTGATTGTACCACTTAACTGGTCATAGGGTATAATTTTTAGAATATTAAGACCTGATATAGCTTTACAGACTTCCAATACAAATCATGCAAGTGGGGAGCAAGAGAGAATAATCAGGAATCAGCTTAAACTGACTTGTTAATTAAGACTGTCAGTTCTGCAGTCTGTATACAATGTTCCTGTGAAGAAAAATAAGAAAAGCCTACAAAAATCCTACAGCGATTACGGCACTTCTCTAGGGTGTGGGATGACATTCAGGTCAGTCTTTTTCTGCAGCCTGCCCAAATTCCCCCAAATGTTAGCACTACTCATGTTCTCACAAGTTTCCTGTGATTCACAAGCCTGAGATTTCTGACAGGATCAGCAGACTGGTGTCTCTGCAGCAGCCTGCAGCATTCCCATGACCTTCCTCTTTCCTGCAGATGTTAAATTCATACTTGGTTGGTCTTTATGAATTTCCTGGCATGTGCCGTCCATCCTCACTTGTGGCCAGAGAACTGTGGTTATGCTGAAGTCGAAGGTGTGCAGGTGGAGCAGGAACAGGCTTCCAGCTTTCCCCACCATCCATATGTCCAAAGGCTCTCCTTGCTACCTCACCACCTTCCCCTCTGGGTCTGGAGTCTGCAGATCCTCTGCCACAACCCTCATTCTCCAGGCAAGCACATTCCACTTTATTGCCCTCCACATGCTTCACAGGCACAAAAATATATCTGTTTTCTACTTAGAGGAGTCATAAACACCATGGCTATACAAGTACTGTCTCTAGTGTGAGTTTTTATGGAAGCTGCTGCCTCTTATTGGTGTGCTGTGTACTATTTCCTCATGCTGCCCAGGAGAAAACCAGTTGTTTCCAAGGAGCACGTGGGGATGAGTAACATTGAATTCACAGACAGCAGCCACCACCAAGTTCCTGCTATGGCTGTTCTGAAAAGAGGCTCTGTGAAAACTGAAGATGTCATTCTGATAAGCAAATATTCCATGCCTTTACCATCAGAGACAAGGGGAAAGCTCAGATACAGATTTTCAGAAGTCCCTAAAAACATTTAAAGTGTAAATAGTAGGTTTTTAATTTTCTTTCTGCCTGCTCAGCTTGTTTGGTGTTCTCTCAGTGATCCCCTCTGGTGATCCCTCAGCCAGCTTCCCACATTCTCCTGCTGGCTGGGATCTCTACTGAGCCTTACCTGTGCAGGTGGACCAGACTGGAGTGCTACCAGTGACAGGACTTACACTCATACAAAAACTGAGACCTGGAATGAACTGGAGATTTTTCACATTTTGTGACAGACAATGAAGTTTCGTTCCTTTGCTTTGTCCCAAATATTTTGAATCTCCTAACTCTTGTGAGAAAATGCTTATTTTCTGAAACAGGTGTTTTTGGAGAACAGATTTGCAGGAAAGTGGAATGTGATTCTAGAGATCATGTGCTTTAGAAAACACTGGACAGAATCAGCAAGCTGGGAATTAATGAAAAAGAAAGGGACCTTTTGGAGAAAAATGTATGTGAATGAGATTGTTTGGCAACTCTTTCCTCACTGGTACCTATTGTTAGCATAGATCCAGATTTGGTCACAATTTGTACTTCTCAGCTCTTGGAGGGAATGAAAGGTGCATGAAACATAGATTTAAAAATGGGCGAAGGCATATCTGAAGGTGGAGATGAAAGACAAAGAAAGATCTGCTGCTGACTGCAGTAGATGGCTGGTGGAGTTAATGAAAGGGTTACATGTGATCTTTTGAGTCTGGTCATAAAAGAAATAGAAGAATTGCTCAGTAGGATATTAGTCTTGGGGAGACCAGAGCTTTCCAGCTGAGAGTAGGGTTGTAGTGTAAGTGTTTACTGTGCCATAGATTTCAAAGAAGATACATGAACAGTACAGAAAGAAGGTTTTTCTGCCAAAAAAAAAAAAAAGAAAAAAAGATTGTAAGATTCATTAAAAAGAAAAGTCAGGGTTGTGCCAGGTTTGAATATTGATCAAACTTCTGTCATTATGATATTAGTTATGTGGAATTGATAATTATAATACAATGATGTGAGAATTAAATTTATCATATGAAGATTAAAAAATAAACATAATGTTGGGTACCTCTGGATATTTGCAGAATTTGTTCAAATTCACATAGAATACAAAAGATATTGATGGCTTCAAATTTGCCTTTGATAAGTAGTAAGAGTCACTAAAGACTTGTTCACTGTAAATAGAGACTAGACAGATGGAGGCCAGTATGTCAGCTGCAAAATAACAGCATCTCAGGCATTAGAGGTCAACTTCATATAGTCAAATGGATGAGGTTAAATACTTTGGAAAACAATTAGATCAAATATGCAAAATAGCTAGAACTTGTGTACTAAACAAGGGAGAAAGCCTGCAGTAGTTGCTAACGCAAAGCTGGGGACTAGCAGAAGTCTTCAGAAGTGCAAAAATATTTTCACAGTTTTCTGGCCTTAATTTTTGACTTTTAGATGCGTCAAAGTTTTGGAATACAATAAGAACTGCTGAAAGTTTGATCTCTAAACCAAAAACCTCAATAGTCTTCACCTTCACCAATAAAAACAATAAGGGGAAGTAACAGAGGCACCATCCTGTGAACACAGAAAATTGGAGAAGTCTAGGCAAAGCCCTAAAACTGGATTGTCAATCTTCCTCTAGGACAACAGTACTGATAATTGGAGGTAAACTACAGGTGTGGTGGAGGAATGGCTGGAATATGAAAACTGCTTCAACTAGGGCAGAAGTGAAACTCAATGTTTTCAAACCTTTTACCTTGAATCCTGAAAGAAGGGCCCCATGTTCCCTCACCATATCCCAGCATTTTCATTTTCCTTAGGAGAGTGAAAATTTCCAGGTAGTTTTGTAGCTTTCACTAAATGAAGTCCAGTGACCTCTCAAGGACCCCTCATAGTCTGGAGAAAAGGAGAGACTTTATCTCTCACTACAACTACCTGAAGGGAGGTGTGGGTGGGGTTCAGTCTCTTCTTCCAGGTAACAAATGACAGGACAAGAGGAATTGGCCTCAAGTTGAGCCATAGGAGGTTTATATTGCATATGAAGAAAATCTATTCACTGGAAGGGTGGTCAAGGACTGGAACAGAAGGCCCAGGGAATTGATGGAGTCACCCTACATGGAGGTATTGAACAGACATCTAGATGCATCACTCAGGGACATGGCTTAGTGCTGGACTTGGCATTGCTGGGTTAACAGCTGTACTTGATAATCTCAGAGGTCCTTTCTAGCCTAAATGATCCTGTGACGCCAAAATTGCAGTGCCTTTTGTGGCAAAAAGCAGTAAGAGCATTAATCTGTCCTTAGCTATTTGTGACTTTAATAGAACCTTTTAAGAAAAGAGAAAATACACCCTTAGAAGTAATGGACTAAGAATTCAGAAGAAAAATAACACAGATCATGGACTGGAAAAAAGGTAACACATCAGAAAATAACTCAAAGCATTTATTTGTGAATATATTTTATAAAAGTGGCTACAGAGGAAATTTATTTGGCCTGCTCTGAAATGGAAATTGTCAGACTGGAGGAAAGTTACGGGTAAAGTTGTTCTGAGATCAGTCTTGGAACCAATATAATTTAATATTTTCATTACAGTCTTTGGCAGAAGACAGCTAATGAGGCCTGCTGATAAAACAAAGTTGTTCAGCATCATCAAAAAGAGGGATGAAAAACTGGGTCACCTTGTGGAATAGTCTGCAAGGTATGAGATGAAATTTAATATTACAGCTGCTTAGTCATATCCTTAGGGAGAGGTAATAAGAAAATTCATTATTAACTGAAAGATGTTTAGTTGGAAATGACAAAAGATTAGAGGAATTTAGTGTAGCACTTGATAACAGAAAAAGTACAAGTCAAGAGTTATGAAAAAAGATGTTTCCAAGAAAAGGGGCAATGCGATCCCAGGATTCCTTGCTAGGTTACTATATTCTTTTCTATTATAGGAGTGTTTCTAATACAGTGTTTAAGAAAAAGGATACAGGCAAGGATCAATGTGCAGCCTGTTATGAGCAAAAATTAAATAAACTATGAGTTGTTTGGCATAGCAAAGTGAAAGCATGACCTCTAGAAAGGGTAAGGGAGTATTTTAGCTATATAACAACACTGATAAATTACTAAATAAAGTGAACACAATAAACTCTAGAAATCCTGAAAGACTGTTCAATCCTTGGAAACAGTGGGAAGTTCTGAAATAGAAATCAGTAAGGGTAGTGGGACTTGACAGTCCAAGTGCTTTTAGGGAACCTTGATGAGCTTGTCACAAAGCAGAAAGTGTAAAAGGCTTTCTAAATGTGGTGAAAGAAGCAATTTTTTTCAGGCTTTATATCCCTTAACGAATTTGAGTTCTACTGAAGCCCTAAATATGCTCTTAAGAGCTTCACTGCAATTGTTCTTGTATTTACAGCCATTTTCATATATTTTCTTTCATGATCATTTACTTATTAGCTACTTTGGTGCTTGTGGATGGATTATTCTTTCTGCTTCGAAAAACAGAATTTAATAAGTTGGCAAGTAAACCAAGTCAAGGAATTACCTTTATGACTGCTCTCAAATCCCTCTTTATTTTTTCAAGGTTTCCTATATCACTTCTCTTTCCTTTTCGGTGAGATTCTTCTCACCTTTCCTCACACTCATCCCGTTGCCACGCTGACACAGTAACACTTCCATTTTCCTCACCTCTTCTTAACAAATCAGCAGTGAAATTGCTAAAGCCTCAGGTTTTGCAGGTTTCATGCTGAAGGCATGCCAGGCACCTTACATCTTGGAACAGTGTTTTTTCAGCGTGTTTGTAGTCATAATCCATCTATGCCAGTTCATACTTGGTTTAGATCACAAATTATTTTTTTTTAAATGGGAAGATTAGAAATTTTACTTTGCAAGCAATACTTCTGCTTTCAAAAACCTTTTGTGGTATGTGCATCGAGTCTGTAAGAACTTGTGGCAGTTTTTCTGAAAATAATAGTGTTTTTTTTCAAGTTGAGATTCATAAACCCACACTGTATGATACCCCTAAATGATAATGAGAGAAGTCAAAGGGAGTAAAGTTCTCAAACATCGCTTAGCTTAGTATAATCCATGAGAGATCAGATCTTGATCCTTTTGGTAGTGGCATTCTGAACCAAGAGTCTCAGAGGGATGACCCTTTACTCCATGAATAGTCCTAACAGACATCACTACTTCCCCTAAGGCATTTTTAAAATTAAGCTCTTTTAGAAGGAGAATAATAATTTGCTTGTGGTTTTTGTGGGTTTGGGTTTTTTTTGTTTGTTTTGTTTTCGTTTTTGTTTTCATTTGGGTTTTTTTGATTGCAGTACCAATCCAAGAAGATCTTTTAAATACGCAGCAGAATGCTGTTTTGGTTCAGAGAGACAGGGTTGCATTGATTGACAAGAATTTTGTTTGTGTAGTGATGTCTGTCTGCCTTGACAGTCTGAGCTAATAAAACATGGACCAAGAGATTAAAGGGAGCTAAATGGTGCACGCCAATTCAGAGAGCACTAAAGAGTTACACTGGCCATCCACAACCAATTTTTTTGGAGGATGACATTTAATTTTCATTCATATGGACAAGAATATCTCTGTCAAAAAACTTGTGGTACTGCCATTTTTCACAGCACAATCTTGGAAGCAATAAACATGCTGACAGAGATTCTGAGGCTTGGTGATGAAGGCAGTGATTTAGGGAAACAATGAGCATTTAGAAAGAGGAAATTGTTATTCTGCTTTTTTATTATATACTACTGTAGCTCAGATATGCATGGCCATGATCTCATTTAAATTCGTGTTGTTTGAATATTTTTTGTGCCTTAGCAATTTGCAAGGGTTTTTATCCTAAAAAGGGTACTTAAATGTTTTTTGAGTTTTCCATAAGCACTTCCCACAGAGAATTTGCTAATAAAACACTGGCTTAAAGGTTACAAGAGTTACTATAAATCTCTGCTGACATACCATACTAAGTTCTGTAAATCCATGGCCTCTAGGCAGTGAATTTGTTAGTGAGACTAATGCTGAATGACAGCATATTCTAGTGCTATTCAGAATTTTGAATCAGGGTATTATATTGACACATGCTTAAGACCATTGAATAATTCAGAATTCTGTTGGTATATGTCATTCATTCTGATGATCTGAAATAGTTCTCAGGAATCTCACTTTCTGACCTAATATAGCACCTGAAGATAGCTGGGAAAAATCTGCTTTGTACAGAGATTTGCAAGGCTTCCTCATGTCCTAGGTCAGCCTGTATTAGCTGCAGTTCTATTCAGCATCTGAAGTGAATGGGAACTTTGCTGTTGTTTTCTGTCAATAAAATACAGAGCACAGAGAAGGAAAATCTCTAGAAATGTCTTCTTCTGATGTATGCTGTCCTAGCGGGTTTTGAGCTAAAGGGGGCAGCTTTTTCAGAGCTCAGGAGGTCTGAATTCAGGAAAGAATTGCAGGAAAGAAACTCAATTTTGTTTTGAGTTCGTAAGAGGGTGCTCACCCTCAGTAGTACTCACTAGCTTAATAGATTTTGGAACAAAACTTTTCTATGAGTGAAGTTAGTAGATATTTTTTCATTTTTTATAAAGCCTATGTCTGAAAAGCATACTCTTTCATATTGTGCAGATGATGTAATGACAGTTGACTAGCTGTTTAGAAAAAAATATTATTATTATTCTCCAGAAAGTATATTCCAAAATCCATTCCTTATTTCAATTGGTGTTCATTCAACATCAACAGAAAAAAAAACCTGTGTTTTTTAATGAATAGAAATATAAATAAATCCTTTCTTTGTTTTGTTTGGAGTTTGCTCTCCCCTGAATCAAGATTCATAAAACATTTGAAAACATTGTTTAAGTTTTTCAGGCTGTGAAAACAATAACTCTAAAAATAAGTAGCTTTTTTACCCTCTTTCTTTCTTGTTTGGCTATAAACTGAGACTTGATGAGCTAGCTTCTCAAGCAAGATCTGCTTTTTACTTTTAAGTGATTTTTTTTCCCCCAGAAATCTGTTGGAAGTTTTCTTGGCTTTTTGCAGGCCTTCATTATGTTGTTTGAAAAGGGAAGTTACCTTTCTTTAAGCTGATTGATGGCTTGTTCCAAAGTAAGAACCAGGTAGTGCTATTTGCAGTAGTTCATAGGAAGACCAATTGCACAAGATTACTAATATTACTACCTGGTACTGAGAAAATGTGCTCACAAAATTGCACCTAAAGAATTAGTGAAGACGGAAATAGGTGACAAATATTTCAACTTCAAGAGTGATGCACAAAATTTAATAGTGGCATTCGGATGAGGAAGATGTACGATGGGGTAGCAGACACTGAAATTTTGTGATACATATGAATACATGTTTATTAATTTTACATTACCTTGTTTGATGATGATATTAAAAAATATCCTTAGCCAGTAAATTTCAGTTTTCCTTTAAGACTTTGGCTTCTGTGCGTGTCTGAGACAAAGAAATAAGGTGGAATTTGGGACTGTGACTTGAATTTTTAACTTTTTAAGCTTGTGCTCTGTGAGGCATTCTGCAGTTTTACTTCCTACACAGGTTTTGATGTACCTCTGTATTCTTAGTTTTTGCTAAATTTGTCCCTCTGCTCCTTAATGAGGCCATGCAGCCACTGGTTTTGAGATTTTTTGGTTGTTTTTTTTTTTCAGCAGATCAAGCATAGGGACTGGCAGATGTTCTTGAAATAAAAGAATATCTGTTTCAGTAGAGCTCTTGGGGTTTTGAGAAAATCTGTTAGTTAACATAGCAAGTGAGAAGCAATCTATAAAAACAAACCCTGGAGAGTTCAGCTCTGTCAGACATTTAAGTTATTTTAATCTGAAGAACACCCTGATTACAAAGTTAGTAGCCACATAACACATTTTGAATTGTGTCTCTGCTTGTTTTAAAATCCAGTTCTTAAAGATTTTTGTCAACATTCATTTTGGTAGAACTATGCGCAGGAATAAATTTTATGCACATGAATAAGTCTTTAAAAGGCATTTTGAAAATAGACTAATTACTAACTTATAAGGTTTGGTGGAGACTAAAGCCTTTCACAAACATTGTAGCTACGTCTTTAATCACACACAAATTACGTTTCATGCTAATCAAGTAGAACTGTCATTTTAGGACTTAATTCTTCCATGAGATATCATTTGAATAGGTGAATTGGTTTAATATCAAAGACATACTGTATCATTAATTAGATTAGGAAAGGTTGTATTCTAGACGTATGATTGTGATACGTGTTGGTCTCCTTGCTTTCTTTTTCTATTGGTCAAACATGGAAAATTAGATGTCCACTGGATGAGCAAGGTATTCTCTGCATCTATTGTCTTGATAATCACAGGTGTAAGAATGTCTGATTCATGTGTAAATGCTGGGTGATAACCTTGTTCATGATTCTGGAGAACCAAAATTATCTTAGATTCAGGGAAAGAACATCTTGTTCAGCAGCCCTTGTGTGCAAATGAATGGATGGGAACAGCATTTACCAGTAAAATGTGATAGAAGTAGAAGAACTTAAGATATAGCACAATACAGGAATATAACTTACCAAAATATTGAGGTATGTAGAGAAATAGTTTTTTACAGTTCAGGTAGATCAGTATGTTTCTGACTGGTGCTGTATGAGATGCACATGTTATAGGATTATATTATATATTATTTCTGTGCATCCTGTAACAATTTTATAAAAGATTCTTCACCAAGAGCAAATCCTGCCTGACCATAGTAGTGGCCTTCTGTGATGAAGTGACTACATCAGTAGACAAAGGAAGAGCTGTGGATGACATCTATCTGGACTTCCTTAAGGCCTTTGACATGGTCCCTTACAATGCCCCTCTCTCTAAAACAGGGGGATATGGATTTGATGGTTGGAGTATTTGGTGGATATGATGGAATTGGCTGGATGGATGCAACCAGAGAATTGTGATCAATGGCTAAATGTCCAAATAGAGATCAGTGATGAGTGTTGTTCCTCAGGTTCTGGCAATGTGACTAGTACTGTTTAATATCTTCCTCAATGACATAGCCAGTGGGATTGAGTGCACCCTCTGCAAGTTTGCAGATACCAGCAAGCTGAGTGGTGTGGATGACACAACTGAAGGACTGGATACCACCCAGCAGGACCTGGGGAAACTCAGGAAATGGGTCCACAGAAACCTTGTGACATTCAAAAAGGCCGAGTTGAAGGGTCTGTTGTACTAAGGTAGGGTAACCCCTGATTACAATACAGGGCTGAGAAGAAGGAATAGAAAGCAGCCCTGCTGAGGAGAGTTTAGAGGTACTGATGGATGAAAAGCCTGGTTATGAGCCAGTAGTGTACACTGGCAGCCCAGAATGCCAGTCATATCCTGTGCTGTGTCAAAATAAGCATGACCAGCAAGTTGAGGGAGACAATTCTTCCCATCTACTCTGCTCTTGTGAGATCCCTCCTGCAGTACTGCATCCACATCTGGGGTTCCCAGCATAAGAAGGGCATGGATCTGTGTCCAGGGGAGAGCCAGGAAGAAGACCACATGGCCAGAGCACCTCTCCTGTGGAGAAAAGCTGAGAGAATTGGAGTAGTTTAGCCTGGAGAAGAGAAGGCTCTGGGGTGAGCTTATAGCACCTTCCAGTACCTAAAGGAAGCTTACAAGAAAGAAGGAAATAGACGTGATGGGGCATGTAGTGACAAGACAAGAGGTAGTGGTTTTAAACTGAAAAAGGGTATATTGAGACTAGATATGAGTAAGAAAATTTTTATGAGGGTGAAGAAATACAGGAACAGGTTGCTCAGAGAGAGGGTAGGAGGCTCATCTCTTGAAACATTCAAGGTCTTGTAGAATGGGCCTCTGAGCAACCTGATCTACTTGAAGATGTCCCTGCTCATTGCAGGGAGTAGATGACCTTTAGAGGTCCCTTCCAACCCAAACTGTTCTATGATTTTATGGCTCTAAAATCTATCATTCACCCCAAAGTCAAGGTTTGTCATATTCAACACCATAACCAAGACACATAGTTTTAATTTGTCAGTGCACAGAATTCATCAGTATTTGGTTACATTATAAAACATCTGAGACAGAGTGAGCCTGACTGGTTATTGAAGATTTCCCAGCAATTGTTAAGTTTTAACATAGAGTATTTTAACTCTATTTTAACCCTAACCCTAACCCATATTATTTTAACTCTATTTGACACTTTATGTTGTCAAAGCATTTATTTAAGCATTTTCTATGTAATTGGAGGGGAAAAAGTGGGCGAGGGAGTTATGCATCCTTTTAGATTGGCTTGTCAGGCCAAATAGCTTACTGCTGCTCAGTATTCCTTACTCCTTCAGCTGAAAGATCTAATTTTGCTGAGAAAGCAGACTCCTGATTCCTGACAGTTTAATAACCAGTCTAATTATTAATAATTAGTCTTTGAGGTTTCCTTTCTTGATTGGCAGGCGAGATGCTCCTTTTTATTGCCTAGTTCTGTATTGCCGCAAAGATTTAACCATTCTCTAGAACTAGAGATTAGTGAAATTACAGATAGAAATGCAATTTGATAGCCAGAAACTTCAGAGAAAAGTTACTCATTCCTATTCCATGTCTGCTCAATGAAAGTACTGTTGTGTTTCTGTAGGAAGACATTAAGAATTAGTTGATATTTTTGGTATTTTTTTCCCTGCACCGGTTTTCTTGCTCTTTATAACTAACCATGGGTACCCAAACAAGAAACTCTTTTCCCTTGCTGCAGGAACCAATAATACTGTAAATGAGACTTGTTCTAACTGACACACACTCTTTATATGAATGAACATTTCACTTTTTATCTTATGTATGATGGGAGTAACATAAAACCAAGCTCCACTTCCCTGAAGGGAGTAACTAACATCACTGTGCAAGCATAAGACCTATGTACCATTTGCCTCTTCCTTGTGCTGCATTTTGCATAGTTTATGAACATTGTGCTGACTTGTTGCACAGGCATAATTCATTATACTCGAGGAAATGAAATGAATGCTAGAGAATTAATTACGATAGATCAGTGAATTATTTGTTTGGTCTTAATCTCAAAGCTTTGATAATGAGAAGTTTACTGTGTGCCCAGTATGTCTTCTCACCTCCTATTTTCAAAGTCACTTCAAGATCTCAGCTCTAAAGAATTACACTTCTCTGTACTTGAGGAATATATCTTACCTTAGAGATTCCCCTTTAAACAAGAAGCTCAGTTCCCAACCCTCAGGGCTACAGGGATAAACTGGAAAAGGCTGCCAAAATTATTAGAACCCCTCGGGGACCTCCTGTAATAATCCTGAGAGTTGGCTTTCCAGGGGGCTTTAAAGCCTTCTTAATAAATCTACGTACCTCAAGGTATGTAGAAACAAATGAAGTGGAGAGGAAAGTAAGAAGCTTTCGCTATTCCTGTTGTAAAGGAATAACCTCTTCTGTATTACAGGACAGAAATTTAGGAAAAATTTCTCATGCGGTGATAACAAGGGAATTATTTATTTGCCTCTGCAGTTTTCATGTGAGGAAGAGCTAAGAAGAAAGATGAGTGTGATTTTTAGCTTTGCCATCTTTGGACTGATGTGACTCATTTAGCATTTAGAAGAAGAGAAGCTGGCATATTTAGCTGTGTTCATATCAGTCTCTTGTTAGCATGAACTCTGATAAGTAAATATCAGCATTCCATACCTTGTCTCTGAAACAGAGATAGCAAACATTTCATACATATGGAGATGTTGTGATGAATTGGTCAATGATTTTGAGGCCATAGTTTCTTGTATTCTGGTTTAAGATGACATTATGTCTCAAAAAATACCTTGTCTAAGGTGGCTATAGTATCTATGGGTAAAATGTAAAAAATTTTGATACTACATTGTTATAACTAGAAATTGCTATAGTTACCACTTGGGATGCTAGCACTGTAAAACATTTCATTTCCTATGGCAAATTAATCTCAAAATGCTTCCTTTCTTTCTTCAGATACATATTTTAAAGGTAGCACACATCTCTGGGGATGCTCAGTGCATTGACATCATTGAAAATATAATTGTCTTGTCTACCCGCAAAGTAGAATTCAATGTCATAGCAAGCCTCACACTCATTTGTTTTAAATTTACATTATTAATACCAATATTATGCATTTTACTTATGAAGTATAATGTAGGTGAGCTAGATATCTTATTTTGAACTTAAGAAAAGTCCAGAAATATAATCTCAGCACTGTGCAAATACCACATTTTTTGGCTAGATGCATTAGGCCACTTACACGTGGTAAAGTAAAAAATCCAAGCAATTCTCAGATAAGTTTCTTTTTGCTTGTGTCAAGAAAATGGCAAGTAATTCTTGTTAGGGCCATTTAAAAATATTCTGTAGGAACAGTAAAATACTGAATAAGAAGCTGGGAAAAGCATGGGCTGTGAAGAGTTTATCCATGCTGTTTTGATCATATTATGTTTATGTTCTTCAGTGAATGTTTTAAATACAAACTTGAAATACACAGCTGTCCAGGATTTCCTAATGAAATGTGAGTTTCTCAGTTTCAAAGCTTTTAGAAGAAAGAGATCTGGTTAGCATTTTCTCAAACAGGAAAGAAATTGGAAACCAAATCTACATAACTGTGTATTTAAATTCAACAGTTTAAAAATAGCCTTTTTTTTCTTATTTCAAAGATTACTTTCATTTTTACCTTTACTATTCTACAGTCAAATTGATAACAATTTAAAGTAGATTATTTCAAATTGGAATTTTTAAAGTAAATTCCTATTTATTTTGGTTCTTACAAAGTTTTTAAAACTTTAAATTAAACTGTCTCTTTCTTTTAAAAATAATTTGGAGTTTGTTAGATATAAAAAAGGTGTTTAGAATATTGGTGAATCTGCCACGCCTTATCTCTCTCTACAACTACCTGAAAGGAGGGTGTAGCCAGGTAGGCATCAGTCTCTTCTCCCCAGTCACAAGCAACAGAAGAGGAAACAGCCTCAGGTTGCACCAGGGGAGTTTAGATTGGATTTTAGGAAAAATTTCTTCACTGAAAGGGTTATAAAGCCCTGGAACAGGCTGCCCATGGAAGTGGTGGAATCACTGTCCCTGGAGCTACTGAGTAGTCGTGTAGATGTGGCACTCTGGGACGTGCTTTAATGGTTGGACTTGATGATCCCAGAGGTCTTTTCCAAACTGGGTGATTTTGTGATGTAAAATTGCAGGAATCAATAGATAGAACTTCATGCTGTCTAAATTTCTATACCTCCTATGCATTTCCTCTTATCATTACAATAGGAATATGGAGTGAGAGGCCTGTGACCTCAATCATAAAAACCGAGCTCTTGAAAATTATCATGACAGACTACTACGGTTCATATCTTTCATACTGATAGAATATCTTCATCGGGGCAGTTACTTTTAACCTATAGTTTTAACCTGTGTTTTTTATTGAATAGGTTTTGTTAAAGTACTGATTTTATCTGCCTTCTCTAGAAGTACATGGCAACTGTTTTGAGGCTCAGGTACTACTGCATCAGTACAGTAGGCAGCCAAACTACAGAGAATAGACATAAAATTACAAAACATTTTGCAAGGAGGTGACTATGCCACAGAGGTGGGTACTGCCAGTGTCCAGTTTCCAACTCTATACAAGTTTCTTCTCAGTCAACTTTCTTTGCTCTGACACAGCACCTTCCTTGGCAGTGCCCAGTTTAAGTTTTCTTCAGTACCTACCAACTGTGAGTAAATTACTAGGGAAGCTGCAATTTGTGAAATTCTCTTGGCCAGAACCCTTTATACATATATTCTCCTCTACTCCCCTCAATAATTCCAATAAGACTCTCTATTAATGTTGTTAGTTCCTTGTTTCAGCATGGCCAACACACCTGTACTCCGTGGCACATCTGTTTCTAGCCTCCAAAATCAATAGGCAGCAACATCCCACAGTGCAGCAGGGAAGCCCTGTTGCTGGGTTTTCTGGAGGGCTGTGTGATGCAGAACCATCACTGGCTCTCCTGGGTGTTGTGATTTTTGTATCAGGAATGTATTGCATTAGGGCTGTTGATAGTAAATGCAACTTATTTTTCTCTTTTAGTTCAGAATGGATTTTGTCCACATCTTGTAAAGCCAAAGAAGCAGATGTGTTCATATACTCATGATGGCATTCATGGGATAGGTGCCTCAGAATTCCCCTCAGCTCTGCTCTTCCATTAACACCATCAAGGAGCTATTTCTGTATTGTATATTTTTCATTATATTGTATATAATCAGTCATACCAAAGCGCTGCCGGTGAAAGGCCCACAGCAGAAAAGAATCTACCTGTAACAAATAATCTTTCAGGATACTCTTTGTCCCAAAGGACAGGTTTCTCCTTACCAAATAGAGAGGCTTTTGTCATTTCAGTTCTGCTGGCTAAACAACTCCCAGCCTGGGAGTTGCGGTGATGTTTTCCAGCTTGTTAGTGGAGGAGTTCTACATAGAAAGCAAATGCAAATTGTAGTTTCACAGTTTTCACCAATCCAAGTAATTAGAGGATGTAATTCTTGCTCTGAATAAAGTTCCTCACCAAGACTTACAGGTTTAGCACCTTGGAACTTTATGGGCTATAATTTGTGGCATATTATTACATCAAGTGGTTTATTATTATCCAATTAATTGTTTTATATAATATATAAAAGCAAATTAAGGAAAAGCATGTTTTAAAACAATAATGATTTAATATGAACTTATTACAATATGTACTTGTTGATATGTATCTCATTGATATATTCATAGTTGATTAAGCATCTCAGTATTGGAAAATGTTTCTGGGAAAATGCTGATCACAAAAGAAAATTATTTTATACTTGCTTTATGTAAATCACATATAGATACTTGTGACAATTACAGGATTTTCTAAACATCCTGTGACTGCCAATGCCAGTATTCTTGGCTGGCTGATTTAATATGGTTTGATAAATGTCCTGAAACGCTAATTTAGATTCATTTTGTAAGTTGAATAAATAGCTTGTTAAAAACTCTTTCATGGAATTCAAAGTAGATTTAACTTATACACACTTCTTTTCACACTTTTGCAGTACAGTAAGTACTATACACAGAATACAAACAGAATATGTGAGATCACTTAAAAGAAAAATAGTTTTGTCTCACGAAACTAGAATGTTTTAATCTTTTGTGGAGCAACAATAGTGATGCATTTCTGCAAACTCTTTTTAGCAGTTTTTAGTTCAGCCTTTTTCAGGAATCCTTCTGGAAAATGAGGTTTCTGACTCTTCAATAGCAACTTCAGGGCAGATATGGTCAGGGGATGTAATTTCGAGTGTCACATGTAAACAATTGATACAGTGGGTGCAAGAGATGCAAGAAAAATAGGAGACACTAAAACAAATGCTGCATTAAAGCCTATTATTCTGCTAACCAGTAAAAAAAAGTCAGTAGCCTATTTGCTTGATTTTATATTAATCATATTTCTAATGCAGTTCTCTAAGCTTCACAGAGATGGCAATTACATCCTACTTGTATTATAAAATTAATCTGAAGACATTTTAAATTGGGTGAGAAATTGCAAGAGAGAGATTCTGAGATTGTCCCTGATATCAAAGAAATAGAACAGGAATGTGTCTCTTGCTTTCTAAATAAAAAATATGAAAGGAAAGCCTTTCCCCATTAGATATGTTCTTCTTGTACTTTCTACTGTTGGAACAATTTTCTTGTGATTCCCTGTCTCTTTCTACATCTTTATTATTTTTCAGTTGTGAACATGCAAGCTTTATAGGCATACTAAAGTCATACTGAAGTTCGTCTTTACTGAATTTCAGTAACTTTTTGCAATGGTAGAATTACGTATTAGGATTATTACTTCAATACTTTATTAGTATTAATTTGTATAGTAACCTTCATTTAACCTCCCAGCAAACATAGAAGACAAGAACCAATTGTCTCCATTTGTATCTACTAAAAAGCAATTCAGTACAGGGAGCACAGAGTCTCCAAGAAGGTTATCTCTCTCTTTTGACTTAGTTTGGGATAGTCTATGATTTTTTGCATGTGCTGTTTTCATATATAGAGTAAGCTTTGTGGACATACTACATCAGCTCTGGAGCATACAAGTAAAATGAAATAGTAACTATAAAAGTTTATATTCATTAGATCTAAAACACATGTCATCTTTGAGACAGGTGTGCACTATTTTCAGGAAGGGAGGAAGGGAGGAAGGGAGGAAGGAAAGAAGGGAGGAAGGGAGGAAGGGAGGGAGGAAGAATTTCCTTCATTGTGCACAAGTTGAGCATGTTTTTATATTATCATAGCAGTGTTTAAGATAAAATCTTCATTGTGCATTACATGAATCATGCTGACTCTCTTGCTGAAAGCTTCAGTACCATGAAGTTTGTACAGCTTATCAGTCTCTGATCCGTTTCCTCCTGCTGCTTCTGCAATTGATTCTTAGAAATGTGATTTTTGTTAGAGTGTGTATCTGCTGTTTGCTGCTGCAATTGCTCTGTGTTTTCTCCTCTCATCCCCCAGTTTCCTTATGCAAGGTAAAGACAGTGAGAGAGGAGTGGAAATTGGTCAGCTGGTCCATGACTCTGAGATAAATCCTTTTCCTGGTGCTATTTTCTTGGTCAAACCTGTAGAAAGAAAAAGCATAAATCACTATCAGTTGTTTTATTAACAGCTGATATTATTAACTGACAATCGGTGAACTGTAATTCGGGATCAGTATCAGATACATAACAAATAAGCTGCAATACCTGATTATTACAAATATCCATCCTTCTATATTTTTCAAATTTCTCTCTGTTATTCCTCAGTTACTGTATAATCCAGCTGATGGCTGTCTTCTTCTTTAACATAATCAATTTTTAGCAAGTACCACTTCAAGCAGTTTTATGTATTTGATCCACACCTATTAGTTATATTCACATTCCTAATTTAACAGCTGTTTTTATCCAGGGTGACTTTGCTGAGGGTGGGCAAAGCAAACACCCTGTAGAGCCTGTGAATAAAAAAAGGCTTGTGGGATGTGACCTGACATTAAGCAAATATTTATTATGGGAATTGGGCTGGGCTTTAGAAGACGGGTGGATAAAAGCATTCATTATGTCATGAAAAGATTAGTGTTGAGAAATTGGCAAACAAAAACAAGGAGCAACAGAAGGACTCAGCCATTTGGGCCCATATTAGTGTCAAAAAAACTGGGCAGTGCCAGAGAGTTGTGTGTGAGCCATCAGGTGATGGTCATATCTTTTTTTTTGTATGGGTCTTCAGGGCAGACGAAGAAGGTCAGAAGAGTGGCAGCAGCATCCCCAGCACTCACGTGCAGCGCTGTTGCAGTTTACATTTGAGATAACAGAGGACTTGCCCTGTCAATCTGACAGTGCTGTGTCTTCCTACTGAAAATATGCACTTGGCTCCTTCCTTTTGCTACTCTCCATGAGCACTGCTTTGCTCTTTCTCCCTCTCCAGGCTCTCTGACAGCTAGTTCCAGATGACATGAATGCCTCAGAAAAACCCTCCCATTTTGACATTGGAAGCAGCAGCAGCAGCATTTTCTCTGTAGGACACTTCTAAAACCTTCCTCCTAATTTTGTAAATTAGACACGCATTTTTTGGCAGCTGCTCTCTGAGACTTGCGGGCTGAATATTTTTTCAGTGCCTGGGGCCAGACCCAGCATTCAGCTTGACTCTTGTTAAAGGTGCTTTCTCTGGAAAACTGCCTTCTTTTGAGAATGGAAAATCACTCCTGCTGCTCCTGCTGACTATTTTAATTTCTGAAGGCTGTGTCTGACGCCAGGTCACAGCCCAGCTGTCATCTTTCCTAGGGGCTCTGTCTCCTTCTAAAACTGTATACAGAATCATCATCATCTTGCACTTAATGCCTGCAATTCTAGGTATGCTGAAAGGAATCTATTTTCAATCATAATAAAATATGGGGAAAGAACAGTGTTCACAGAATGAAGTTATTCTCTAGGATTTTAAGC
Organism: Sclerurus mexicanus; assembly: GCA_013396755.1. Lineage (NCBI taxonomy): Eukaryota > Metazoa > Chordata > Aves > Passeriformes > Furnariidae > Sclerurus > Sclerurus mexicanus. The sequence goes on along the minus strand of VWZF01006662.1, from coordinate 190,601 downwards.
ACAGCAAAACAAACACATCCACAGATTAATACTCATTCATATAGGCATATGTCAGGGAAATACTGAGGAAATAGCAAAGTCAGAGTCCAGAACCTTATCTGACATATCAACTTAGCATATGAAAAAAGTAAGACATAGGAGAAAGGTAAATTGGCTGCTCCAAGAAATGTAATTTCCGCTAACTTGGTGACAGAGAGATTGCAGTAAGTGAGGAAATCAAAGATGTAACACGCATATCGGATCATTTGAATTGTTCAGATTTAAATCTGGCAAGTTCAAATTTAATTTTTCATTGCCTTAAAAATCAGCTTTTGTTTCTTTGAGCATCTACATTTTGAACTGAGGAGTTCTTTGTATGAGTGAACCTATGCCTAACAAGGTAAAAATCCATTCAGACACACTTGGAATGCTTTCACAGAGTTGAAAAGTCACATGTCTAATAACAAATGTAAAGTAGCCTTAAAGATACAACACACAATCTTGCAGTTCTAATGCAGCTAAAAATATTGTGGTAATAGTTGTCCAAGGAAAAAATGTATAGTACGTATGTATCCTTGTGTGATGAGGTAACTGTCTCGATGGACATGAGGTGTTAAAGAATGCTGAGACAAAGCCATACAAAATTTCTATACACTAACACTTATTTGCTTTTAGGAATCTTCCACTTGTGATTCCTTTAGAAGTAGGGTGGTCATGGTACAAGACAGCTGGGAAAACACATTGTTTGGACTTAAAATTATGCTAAGCTTTGAAAGGATTATGTATGTATGTTTGTTTATTTATTTATTTTGCTTTGAGTATAAGAATACTCCAAATCCAGGTGAAAATAAGGGTACAAGCACATACAAACTAGAACTGAAGGAAAAACTTGCCACAAACACTTTAGAATGGCAATCAGTTTGTTCCTGTAGAGTAATTTCCATGTGACAGGATATGGAGATCTCTTTCATCTTCACTTGCTGATCTGCTGGATAAACCTTTATCCCCACATAGACTGATGTAGAGCTATCCTTTAATCTCTTTTTTTTTCTCTTGTTCTTCCAAAAATGAAGTCGGTAAAGTGGAGACAAAACTGTGTCATTAAGACCAAAAGAGAATTACTACATAGGCTTCCACAAACTAAATGACTTTAGCAATAAGTAATATAAATAACATAAATAATTTTGCAAGGTGCCCGGTGTTCTGTATGGGTACATCAGACATGATTTCATTGCAATGATCTCCTTGATGTGTTGGATTTCAGTGATGGCTCAAGTGATCTCTGCATGTTCTAGTTTATAGGACTCTCAAAATTTGTTTTGGTATCGACGTGATTTTGTACTTTGCTTTTGGTGAGTTCGAAAAGAAGTTAGAAAATAAGTGACTGTCACCAAATGCAGTACCATAAAAGCTAACAGAGCTTTCATATTAGTAAATATAGATACTGCTCTGAGTAATTCACTTCTTTCTTGTCAGTTGAACTATAATTGTGATAACAACATAGAAATGCTATAAGGCATGCTTGGTAGCACTGCCAATTCTTAGAGATTATTTTGTGGAACAGATTGCAGGTGTAGTTCTCATGTAACAGTTCTTCCTGTTTTTACCATATGAGAAATGCAAGAATTATTTACATTTATCTATTAAAATCCCTCTTTTCCATTGATACCTTTCTAGTGATCTTCAAATTAAGAATTTTGTAACAATGTTTTATACAGATTATACTTTAAAATTGTTTGAATGAGGAGAATAAATAATACTTTTTATTTCTCCCTTTCTCTTTAACACAGAGAATATATAATATTCAGAAGAAAAGGCATGAAAAGATTTCATTCATGCTGCTTAAGTAATCTTGAACTGGGAAAACAGGCTGTCATGGCTAAAAACTTTGATTACAATTATATATGCATTTTCTAACTTGCAGGTAGCTGATTTGCAGCCTGAAGGTATTTCTAATGTAATCAAGAATCTCCTCTAGATACCCAAGTCATCATAAGCTAATTTTTGTTTATAACTAAGTTGAGTAGAAACTTTTAGTGTGCTGTCCATCTTGCTCTTGGAAGGCTGAGCATGTGAAGAAGGATGGAAGGAGACCCTGAGCAAACATGATTGAAATTGGGCATTGAAATTAGGAGGTTTTCTGAGGCTAGAAAAGATGACTTTATCAGAAGAACAGATTAAACACTACTTTCGAGCATGTGAAGTACCACTTATTCCATGTGCCTGAATCTAGATGTAGGGTTTGAATATATTCAAGGACCTGTGGAGTCAAAGGTACTTGAGAAAAGGAAGGGAACTGTCTTCTGCAATAGTATTTAGGAATAGAGACCTCTCTAGCAACACAGTTGAACCCATTATTGCTACAGACTTTTAGCAGAATGCTCTTGGTCCTATCCCTTATTTCCTCCCCTCATCCACACTTACATGAGCTATGACTCCATCATCCCCACCTCAAAAATTTCTGTGTGATGAGAACTGACCCATGACAGTTGTACTTTAGCCCTGAGCATTCTTACTTCATGATAAATGAATTTTCCTTCACCCTTCCCTCTTCCCATCAGTCTCCTTTCCCTAAATTTCTGTTCTCCCAGAGAACAATTGAAATTCAGCTTTCAAGCTGCATATACTGTATTTTACAAGACAGACAGATGAGCAGCTAGAAGTCTGGGCAGGCAGCCAAACTCCCTTATCATTGAAAAGAAACAAGAGCACCTGGTTCAAAGGAGGGAAGAAGATTGGAGGACAGGAAAAGAGACAACTTAGCATGTCATCACTCAGATGCCCTGTGGATAGGCAGATTAAGTGCTACCATATTTAAAATATCCCAGGAGCAGTTAAGCATGTGCAGATTTGGAACCTATTGCCAATTGCTTAGCAACTATGCTGATGGTCTGATGTCATCAACACGTTAGCTTATGTTGCTGAATCTACTGCCTTAAAATTTGATCTTGCTGGTTATGCAGTTAGCATTTCAATACAAAAGCAATATCAGACTTTGGTAGGTCTTGATATCTGATGGGAAATGGCAGAATTCATGTCTAAGTAAGATACACTCACAAAGCCAAAGGACAATGTCTGACAAAAGCACACAGTCCCAGTTCTGATTAACTCTTTGAGGGTGAGGGGAAGAACTACGTCACATTAAAAGGGGAGCAGGAAAAGAAGAATTTTCTGTCCAACCTGTATTAATTTATTTTTGTTTATTAAGGTCCCCCCAGGTATCAAAGCCTTTTTTAATGTCCCAAACCAGTCTGTTAGTATCTCTTAGGAGACTCTTCACTTAACAGATTCACTGTGAAGACATTTGATATCTTTTATAGAGACTGCACCTAATAGTGATAAACTCAGCAAGCTTTCTCCTATGAGTTATTATGTTGTCAACTGAGACTGCCAGCACCAGAGACAGACTAACTCTATCATGTAACTTATTAGTACAGATCTGTGACAATTAAGAGGGTTTGGGTTGTCAGTGATGGCAGCTAACTGCCTAGTTTACACTTAAACTAACAAACAAGATACGCCCTCTAAAAGCACAACAAAATGCTAAAAAAATATCCACATACCCTAAAACAAAGTAACCCAGCAACACAACCCAAATACACACATTAAAATACCCACATATATATATATATATATATATA
>VWZF01006662.1:171258-184461 GCA_013396755.1 Sclerurus mexicanus | reverse complement strand
CTTCTCTTCTCTTCTCTTCTCTTCTCTTCTCTTCTCTTCTCTTCTCTTCTCTTCTCTTCTCTTCTCTTCTCTTCTCTTCTCTTCTCTTCTCTTCTCTTTCTTTTCTTCTTTTCTTTTTTCAATATTGGAAGACAGTTAAAATCCTAAAAATAGCCCAATTTTGTTTCATTTCATGAAACCACTCAGAACCAGACTCTTTCAGAATAAGACCTCACAACTGAGCAGTCTGTTTCAGTGCACAGGAAACTTTTTTCCCCTCATATTAATTTTGATGTAATAATTTCTTATGTACTGCAGCTAAAATACTTACTTTTCATTGATCAGTAACAAGGTAGGCTTATTGTTTGGTGTTTGGTTTTGTGTTTGGTTTGGTTTGGTTTGGTTTTTTTTTGGTTTGGGTTGGGGTTTTTTGTTTTGGGTTGGGTTTTTTGTTTGATTTTTTTGTTTGTTTGTTTGTTTGTTTTTCTCCTGTATTAGGGCTTTAGCATCGCTTTTTACTAGCAAAATCTGTGGGTAACTTGATCAGTAATGTAAAGATAATACATGTATTGTCGGTGTCTGCATTAACTTTATTATCTGGACGTTCAAACCAGAAGAGGGCAGTGTTAGTCTCATTACCAGGACCTAAAGTTACATGTAACTTCATGTGAATAGTGTTTTGTTTTTTACCTCAAACATTTTGTGAATTATGTATCTTTGGGCCCAGTCCTACTTTCATGTAGACCTTTGTCTTGATCTACAGGAGTGCACAGATTTACATGTCGAAATGTGAACTACTTTGCTCGTGCACTGATAGGAATGAATTTAACTATGAAGTACAGATTTGGACTGTAACATGATATCACAGCAAGTTTAACATTACAGACTGTAATTTGCAGTGCATGTGACCTCTCTACAAATGACACACTGCTCCTCAGACACAAGTCAGCTGTGCATACACACTGAGGTCATGATGCTTTCAAACCTGACAGTGAAATAGTAGCCTTATTAAATTAAAAAAAATATTAACCACTAATTTTGGTGGGATCAGGTTTCTACTTCAGTTCTACATTCAAAATGAGATCTTTCATGCCATTATGTTTCTTTGCAGCTGTCTAGTTTATATACATGCAAATATAGGAGCACAGTAATCTGGACTACTCTGTTCTCCTCAGCTAATTGTCCAAGACTCATCTACACAGTTTTACTTTCATGTTGTTTCTCATTCTGATGCAAAGAATGTAGATATTCTCTGAATAATGGAAGTTATGCCAAGAAGACCTCACTCATCCATCCAGGCTGTAAATGCCTATGAGCTGTGTGAGTGGAAAGCACAGCATGAATGATGGCAAATACCTGCATGCTAATGTAATTCAGGGAGCCCAGGACTGTGTGGGATGACCACCTCAATAGCTGTCTATATTTCTAGCTGGTTTTTTTTGCCTCATGATAAAGTAAAAGACCTGACCAGTCTGAGGGACTTTTCTGTTCATGTGAGGAGATAAAAGCCATAGGTGATGCCAGAGGGAGGAAAAGCAATACTCCTCTGGGAGGTACAATTGCCAGCTAATGCCATCAGACAGCTTGAGCTACAATCTTCAGGATCACAGCTATGGGTTTTGGCACTTCACAGTAAGCTCAAAGCAACTCTGCATGTTGAGTACTCTGAGACTTCAGAATGTGAAGACACATTACAGTTAGAGTGTCAAAACAGAGCCCAAAAATGTGTATCTACAACAGTTACACCTTTAAAGCTTTTCTAGCTTTGGTAGGCACTACTCCGGCCTTCACTTTAACGATGAGAAGCTGCCTGTATGTGCCTGGCTGATTGAGCTGACATATCTGACACAATCAAGCTAATATCTGCCTTTTCCTAGGCTGTTATAGAAAAAACTTCTTCAAAACTACACACAAGTTGCTGTAAATGCAACAAGTTCAGCCATTGTTTTGTAACAATTGCTCTATCATGCTTTAATTTAATGTAAATTAATTTAAATCTTCTATTTCTGTAAACACTCTACTTGTGCTAATAGTTCTGTCTGTAAGCAGTGAGCATATTTCTGACCCAGTACCCACTTTTAGAATGTCAGAACACAGCCTTAATACACTTATATGAAACACACTGTGCAGGATGCATAATTGCACCAAAATTAATATGTGGCAGGAACATAAAGTACATAGCTGAGGCTCTCTGAGTGATTTCAGAGGCCAAATTCGGCAAGCCCCTCCCAAATGACAGACTGTTTTGAAAAATAAAGATTAAAGCTGACCTTTTGTGGAGGAAAACAGGAAATGTCACTAGTGAATTCAGTATACTTAAAAATTCTTCCTGCCCTATTTCAAACAGTCTTTTTAGGTTGACATCATATAAAACCCATACAATGTGAAAGCTGTCACACGGTTAATATTCTAATTCCTGCCTTCAAGCTTATTATTTTTTTCTCATGTATCTTTGCCATTCCATGCCCCTCCTACTTCACACCACTCTAATCCCTGTCTCATATCATCACTTCACTGAAAGACAGTAGCCACCAAGAACTCTGATCCATGATAGACACTCTAACCCATCATGCAATGACGTACAAGGTATAAAAACCTTACAACTGAAATCAGAGTTCAATTAAGTGAGCACAGAAAGTTTTGACAGAATGAATTAAGCAAACAAAAGCTTTATTCAGTTGCATATAATGGAGTTGAAACAATCTTTGATAAAGCCATTTAATATGGTAGATAATTATTTTATAAATTATAAATTATTATATAATTAACAGTAAAATAGAATATTATGCAAATTTCTACAAGGCGCCTCCTGCAAGACAAGTTTGAAAAATTATATGGAAATGTAATTGCTAAAGATACATCTCCGCCCTCACTGAGACTACATGTTATTTGATGACTTAAAAAATATGTGGAAATGCCTCATTTGGTTAGAAGGATCTAATCTTTCATCTTCCACTCCTTTTTCCGCTGATCAGTGGCTCCATAATGGACTTACAAATTAACTAGCATAAAACTGCGACTCAGACCAGCAAAAGAGTTTGGTTTTTTTTATTTATAATCTTGAGCAGCTCTAATAGGGTTATGAAAAAGTTCTTCATCCTTTTATATCATGAAATAGGACCTCAAAGAGCCTTAAAGAGAGCTTTTTCTCAGACTAGTGGAGGTGCTCTGTCAATTTCAGTTCCAGTTGTGGTTGAAAGATGCACACTTTAGTTACAGGTTCTGTGTTTGATGCTTCTACAGGCAGAAGGATGTTTCCTTGGAAAATGCAATTAAACATTGTAATTTATGCCAGTTCTTACTCTCCTAAAACTTCTGGGCTCTTTTTTTTTTTTTGTTAAATTTTAGGCTCTTGTGACTGCTGAAGATTTTTCTTCTTTTGTTCCTTTTTCCTAGGTTATGGATAGTACAATTAATATTCTTTTCAGTGAAGATATTTCTAAACATATCCAGACAGAAATACTTTTTTAAGAAAACAAACACGATAAACATGGGGAAAACTCAGAGAAAAATTTTGAAATCATTTTAAAGTGTGTCAGCATGACTCAGGGTGACCTTTGATTAGGATATCTTTTCAAGGTAGCAGACATGTGCTCTTATCTTCTATTTAACTAAAGTCATGATGTGCAAAGATTGCCTTGAAACTCACTACAAATATGTGGAAATCCTCTTCAGATGGTGTAATGAAGATTTAGGGGCACTTCAGTTTGTGTGTCCATAATATGTCTGTAACTTTGTGTTACGTAAATACTCCATTTGTGCCCTTCTGAGGTGGTTCCTCTGCTGGACGTACATAGCAGAACAAATGCTTCTGTGACTTATTCATAGCACCATCATGATGACTGTCACTGATGGGCAAATGCAGGATAATAATGGATCTTACATCACAAATATTAATATGGGAAAACTCCTAAAATGCCTTTTACAGTACTGGGACAAATCACAAGATACTGCACTGCAGTTTAACCATTCTTAGTACCAAACACTGAATTGTGTTCTTAGAAGGAATGGGAAAAATTATGCCATGACTTAGGCAGAATCAGAGATTTAAATGGGCATTTAAATGACACAGTTTGAAAATATTTCTGCAACTGTTTAGCAGAAAGGCTAACTGCAGTCCTCAAATGCCATCACAATAGTGATGGCAACAGTCAGGTAGTTTTGTGATCAGTCAGGGAGTTGATTCCTTGGAAAATTCCCATCCATTGAAACACAAATATCTTTTCAGCTACGTACCAGTTTTGAAAAACTTCAGTGGAAATAACTGAAAATTTTAGTCAAACTAAACAGCAATGGATGCTACAAAAGAAACAATAGTGCAGTTAAATGTATCTAAATCTTTGTTCTGTGTAATTTCAGAGCAGGAAACTATACCTTTATATATCATTATTGAAAGTGAGAACTTTGGCTACTGGATTGTTACCTCACTTGTGGTGAATCTCCCTTTGTGTTTCATCAGTTTCCTAAAGGTACTGCTTCTGTTCCTGTAAGTAACATCATTGCTTTTGACATGGTAAACATATTCTTTTGATAAGGCAATTTTTTTTCCCACTTTGCTTTAATGTAGGCATGAATATCAAAGCTAATTGCTGCCCCTGGAGAGGAGTGAGTCAAAAAGTTAGTTAAATTCATGTATTCCCTTGATGAAGAGGGAGCCTGAGGCCCTGAGGGAAGCTTCTGCCCATGGAGAGTCGATGATGGAGCAGGATCCTGGCAGGAGCCGTGATCCGTGTAGAGAAACCCACACAGGAACAGAATTTCTGGCGGTAAGTGTGGCCTGTCAGGGACCCACCCTGGAGAAGTCTGCTCCTGATGGACTGTACTCCACGAGGATGATCTATGTTGGAGCAAATCTTGGATAACCACAGCCCTTGGGAAGAATCCATGTCGTAGCTGTTAGTGAAGGACTGTACTGGGTGGCATCACATTCTGGAGTTTCATGGATCTTCTCTGGAAGAATTAGGGAGGGCTGACAGAAGTGCAGAGGAATTCTTGTTCTAGTGAGGGACCTGCAAGTTCACTGTAATGGATACATCAGGCCTGGAAAATATGTGAGTTTTCCCCTTGAAATAATGTGTTCCCAGCAGAGTTCTCTTTCCTGTTAAGATGACTACTTGATTTAGCAGTGTATCTGATTTAATTTGCTGGGATTCCTCATCTGTCTTTCAGTCCTCCACCATGAACTCAAAATTCAAGAAGCTCCTCACTTATCCAGAATGTGTCTGGCTATCTTATGGTCTTAGATTAAGGTTCAAAACAAGCAAATACTATGCCCACTATAATTCTTGTACAGCTTAAATGGGGTGTAAGGCAGCATGCACAGGGAAATGTACATTATAATCTAAATCACATAATAATGTTTTGTTTCCTGTGGCCTGCCTGAAGTTATGCCCTGGAAGTGTCTGTACAATGACAGTATACAGTACAGTGACCTTTCTGAAAGGACTCAGTCTCTTTCTGTAGAAGAATCAATGAATGTACTTATTCACAAACACTCAAGTCTTACCAAGGTTAGGACATACATATATGTTCAGCAAGGGTTCTTTCTAGAGCATGGCCTGGAGATAAAGTTAGCCGTGGTATTTTCAGTGTTTGAATAATAAGACATCTGAATTCAAAAGGCAATAATGTATATTGTGTCAAGGAGCCATATGTTGAAAAATATTATGATTATTGCTTAGGAAATAATGTACTAAAAATGTGACCTTTGTGGATGTAGTCTTCACACCATTGTTAGCTCCTTAACATTCTCTTTCCCATATTTAAGTTGGGTAGCTTGTGCAAAAGCATGAAAATGTTTCACCTCATACCAGCAGTCTACAGTATGATGAAGTCAGCACAAGTTTGAAACTTGTGCTGCGTATGAACCAGAACAATTTTGAGTATGACAATAAACATCTGAATCAAGTGTTGAGTGTCTAATTGATGTTATATCAAAGCAGGCAGCAAAACACAGTGAGAGGCAATCTTAACATCATGTGTATGGATCTTTCCCAAATAATAGTCATAGTCAGAGATTCTATGTTTTGCAGTTTGCAATATGCAAAATTCCCATTTCCAAGCACAGTGCTAGTGGTAGGGTAGTTTGGCTTCATTCTGGAAGCAACTGCCTCCAGCTTTTAGGACCCTCAGCTTGTGGCTCATACAGATCTAAAATTCCTTTTTCTGGTCTTCTGAGAAAATGTGTGAGCTAACAGGCTTAAACTGTAGAAGCAAGCGGCAAGTAAGAAAAAATATGGCTTTTCCACTGCAGAGTGCTGCAGAGAACCCGAGATGTCTTTTCTGTCTGTTCTCTTAAACGACCTTGAAAAAACATTGGAAAATGTAGAACTTTCTGGTTAGTGCTAATTAGCTTTATGTGTTAAGCTGAAGCAAATGAAACTTTTCTATGCCTCTGTTTTTTGTACCACCTCTCATTTGTGTGCTCTTAGCCTGACTTGACCTTTCAACTACTGGGATATAGTAGTAATAGTGATATGAATAATGAAAATGCCATGTTAATAGTGTTAAACTGTTAATATTTAGTCTGTTAAGAAGGAATGAAACATGGAAAGAAGTCGGTTCACATGTCTTTTCTGAAGTAATTAATTCTGAGTCACATATTTAGTTTTCCAAACCCCACTGTCCACTGCAAGGCATTTTGTTTAAATAAGCTCAGATCTATGAGATAATTTTCTGAATTTTAAGACTGCAGCTTTTGGACAGTTTTTGGGTTGGTATTCTTGTCCCTTTTGAAACTATAGATCTGTACCACATTGTGCTGGGTTTTAAAATGAATCTTAAAAAAGTATTTTCCAGCAGAGGTTCTGGGATAAAAAGCAAAAGATAAATCTTCAAAGCTTAACTGTACAAGACAATGTTAATTTCTATAACTGTTTCTCTGTTCCCATGACAAATGATAACAACTAACATGAGAGCAATGAAAGATGGCCCTGAAGACCAGCTTTGTTTTCATGTTGATTGGAAGAAAATTGGTCCTTAATACTTAGTGTTACATTGGAAATGTTCCTAACTGTAGAACCTAGAGAAAATTACAGGGTGGAAAGAATAACTATTTTAAATACTCAGAGCACAGAATCTGAAAGCATGTTAGGCCATTTGGGATTATTAAATCCCTTTGTGGGCTAGCAGTCCTGCTGTGCCTAAGCGCTTATTTTTAATAATAGGAACTTGTGTGATACAGCGGGACATGAAGAAGAAAAAGAGACTTTCACGCTCTAAACAACCCAACATGTCTTTCTTCTGATTTTATGAATATTTTGTGTGTGTGTGTGTGTGTGTGTGTGTATGATATTTGGTGTAGCTCCACCACTTGAAAAACTGCAGCATGAGTGCGCTTTATAGTGAATCTTCTTCTGTTACTGGGGTTAGAAGTGTTTTATAAAAGGATAATATTGTAGCTGATTAAAGTATGTTAGGGATCATAATGAGGATGGAAAAGACATCTTTCAAATTTTCACACATTTTATTCCATTAAGGCTATATAATGACTAGCTCTTGGATGATAATGCTACTGCTTTGTATCAAGTTTGTCACTATGTTACATGATTTGATGGGTTTTGGGCAAGTAGATAGTGTCTTTGAGACTAATATTAGGTATTGCTGAGCTACTGTTCTGTTTACCAAGTAGAATTGATATTCTGAGATGGAGGCATGGATTTAAGTGTATTTTGCTTTTCACTGTAACTCTTTTAATGCCTTTAGAGGGGTGTAAGTCTCTAATATCATCCAGAGTAATCAGGAAAGCAACTTTAGTTCCTGAAGTACTGTGTGTCAGATCTTTACTGCCTCTGTAGCCTGAGCACTGTGGAATTTCATCACCATCCTTGCAGCCAAGAGTGCTGCTTTCTTTATTTTCCCCCTCTTTTAAACCTCTTCTGACTGTCCTAAAACCTAATTTCTACAAGGAACAGCTTCTCCATTTATGTATTCTTACAGTGCTGTAGCTGTTAAAAGTCACTTCTACCTGAAATGAGCAGCCTTACTAATTCAGTCATGCAAACATACCTCTGCTTCTTGTCTCTTACGCCACTGCCCAGAAGATATCAACTCAACCACAAAGAGCTCTGTAAGCATGGGAACTGCTTTATGTATGCATGTTTTAGAGAATATCCTGAATATATTCTCCTCTTCCTGTGTAATGCCTCTATAATTTCTGCTGCAAAATTGTTATCCTTTCTACTGCACAAATGCAGAACACTGCTCAGCGTTTGCCTAGTCAGAATACTGCTGATGCCAGAGATGGAGATATAAGGGAATATTTTCAAGACTAGAATGGGTTTATCTTTCTCAGTATTTCTTTATTGGGCCATTATGAGGAGCAGCTGAGGGAGCTGGGGTTGTTTAGTCCCAGGAAAAGGAGGCTTAGGCTCAGATCTCTCTCTACACCTGAAAGGAGGCTCTAGCAAGGTGAGGATCAGTCTCTGCTCCCAGGTGAAAAGCAATAGGACAAGAGGAAGGGTGTCAAGTTGTGCCAGAGGAGGTTTAGATTGGAGATTAGGAAAAAAATTCTTCATTAAAAAGCTTGTAAAGTCCTGGATCAGGCTGCCTGTGGAAGTGGTGGAATCACCATCGCTGGAGATATTAGAAGACATGCAGATGTGGCATTTGGGGACATAGGATAGTGTTGAACTTGGCACTGCTGGGTCAATGGTTGGAGCAGGTGATCTTGGAGATCTTTTCCAACCTACAAAAATCTATGACTCTCTGGTTCTATGATTTTCATCAGTGATGAAGAAATCTGAAATTATTACCTGTTTACTATGATTTTTGATGCCAGTACTGATGATATTTTAACCTTTGTACCCTGTAGTCCCATAGATCAGCCTTTGTTTCTTCACCCAGACCCTCCACATTATCTGGTCTATACAAGGCATTTCCCTACAATTTCTTTCTGGACAAAGCCATTCTTTTTCTTGCTGAGGCTCCTGTCCCTGCTCAATCCCGTTCATCCTGCCTGGCTCAGAAGACATGATTTTCAGCAGGTGTCAGTGCAGGCATCTCTTACTTCTATGATGTTTCTTCTATGCTTTGATTTTGTCCCCTACTGTTAAACAGCCTTTCCCTGGACACTGAACTCAACGATTGCTTTTCTTTCATTCCAGCAAGTGTAACCCTTTGTGGTCTACATTTGGTCATCACCTGTGACTGGAGATTTACTCTCAGGAATTGGCTTTCTGACAAGGTATAGTGCAAAACCAACTTCTTTTGAGAATTCTTGTAGCCATTTTCTTAGCAGAAAGGGAGAAAGTGTAGGAAAAGAATTACTCTCTCTAAGAAATAACAAAACAATGCAGCCATGTAAGCACAACTTGGTCAGTTAAAAATGGATGAGAAATTGAGCACTGACTCATCATACGGAAAGAGGGGTAGTTTTCAATGGTAAATTAGAAAACAAAGCATTTATTTGGGACTTATTTTGGGGGAAAAAAGTCTTCTTGATAGAAAAATAGGAACATGAGTAGGAAAGCTATTTATAGAATTCACAAATCTTGATATTTCTTAAAAGTTGCCTAAAAATATTGTGAAATTAAAGCTTGTTTTAAATAGAGAGCTTAGAAAAGAGAATAATTTTTCAACCAATAGGTATGAAACATTGGTTCAGCTGATCAGAAGCCCGAAGATCTTTTTAACCTAGGTTAGGAAGTCTTCACATTTTGTAAAATCACAGAAATCAGAAACAGAAAAGTTGCCTTCTGCCAATACGCCTTAGTGTATTCATCATCTTGACTGCTTTCTCACATCTAATTGGAAAAGATTCAAGTGACAAAACTCTCACTGCTTCCCTTGGGGTGAAGGAGTTTAATTGATCTCATGGTGAGAAAATTACTTCTTTGAGTTCAGAAAGTAGTTCTTAAGAATGTGCCCTGGTAACCAATAGAGATTTGCATAAAATCTCACTGAGAAGGCAAAGCTCCTTTATGTGCTTTTTGAAGATTCAGTAGCCATGCTACCTCTTGGTTTCATATTCACCAGGAGCAAAAGCTAGCATGTGAACAGATCTGTCTCTGTTCTCTTGTGCAGTCTCTATTATATGCTGCCTTAACCTGCAATTATAACATTCGTCTTTGCAGGAGGGCAGTGGCATCACATTGTTGAGGTGCAGAGGTGTATATCCTTCCATTTAGATTTCCAGCAGGGACTAGCCAGCTGCATGCTGGTAGGTTTAGAACTGAACTAGACTCGTGTAAGAGTCTATAAATAAAAAGCTGTATCCCACTTCAGATGCTGTGATGTCCAATTAGATTCTTTATATTAAATTCTTATGGAATTTCGTGGGGAAAAGGCCATGGGAAGCCAAACCAGTCTCAACTGAGATTTTAACTCAATGCAACATAATGCAGTTTATCAACATAAACTTCTGCTCACTGATTCAGGTTTTGAGAAGAAGCAAGCAAACAATAAAAAACCAAAACCAAACAATCAAACAAACAAACAAAAAACACATTAAAAAGACACTTAGGTAGACAGTTCTCCTCTCCCTTTCCCAGCCTCGTCTTCAGTCACAGCTCCTCCCTTCCCTTTTAGTATCACCTTCTCCTTTCTCATCACTGCATGTTACATTCACCTATCCCAATCCCTTTGGTTCAGCAATGAACAGCCTGGGGAGCTGGGGTCACATGTGTACTAGGGTGTATGACACTCCTTGCTTTCTACTCATCTTCCTCTGTGCCAGAAAGGGTCTTCCACGGGCTGCAGTTCCTCTGTGGGTGTCCAAATCCTGGCATGGACTGCACTGGGCTGCAAACCTTCAGGAATGCCCCTGAAGAATGCTCCTGTCTTGGAGTGTCTCCTTGTAAATGTGTCTCCAGTTCTGACCACAGCAACATTTCCTTTCATGTGCTTTCTCCCCTACTTTTCTCCCTTGTAGCTGTAACTTTTTATTAAATAAGTGTGAACTGCATTTGAGCAGGTCTCCCTTGCCTGGCTGTGGGTTTTTTTGAAATGGTCAATGAGGTTTTGGCAGTGGTCTCACGGACATCTGGAAACATCTGTGGCTGGCACTGGGCAGTTCCTAGTCACATCCAAGGTAGAGTATGCTGTAGTTCCTTGCTACCAAACTCCATGCAGAAGTAAGTAGGATTAAGTAGAAACTGATGACAAGACTGATAGAACAGCTCTTTTACAGAGCTTTCAGTGTCATAAACCAGTTTGAAAGTTATGCAGAAAAATGGATTCTCTGTTGAAGATCCTGATTATTCCCTATGCACACATGTTTTTAGATACATGCCCACATGCGCAGAATCTGGAGAAACTGAGGAACAGTGCTTCTGTTTTTCCTGCTCTTGCTCTCCCTTTGTATATCAGTGCTGTGGTCTGAGGACAAATACCTGGATGCAGACATATAGTATGGGATTCCCGTGGCAGTGGCTTCCACTTTAGAGCAGCACTGTCTCTAGGATACTCACTGCTATTTGAGGGAATGTGTGAGTTTGCAGAAACTGAGCAGTACCCACCATTCCTCAAGGTTGTATTCAGAACTTTGGCAGGCACTACTGGTGTACTGTTGCATGAGAAACACAGTGTTTGCCTATGGAAATATACACCCTTCTGTCCCTTTATAAAGAATACCACAAACATGTAGACGCTCCTACTCCACTCAAGGATATTATTTTTACACTTTTACTGCATATTATTTACTTTTAGCATTATGAGTCATAAAATTCCAGTTTATATTTGTAGTGGAGCTCTTAGAGTGTCAATGTTGTTTGGTGCAGATGAATTAATTTATTCTAATCACATGACTGACTTCCAAAGCATGATCACTCCTTTGGTTTCACACTTTCTCCCCTTTTTCTGACTGACTGATTCTGAGATTTGTTTGGTGCTCTAAAGATTTTGCAGTTGAAGAAGGAATTTCTCCCTTAAACTCATGTCCATGGCAATAGGTTCCTTAAGCTTGCACTTAGTTTCTCAGAGACTGCATTACACATATGGTTAGCTGGATCTCAGTCCAGGTAGTTGAAGAACAATCACCCTGATTTTTTTTTTCTTTTTAATGGCATTAATAACATTATCAATTAAGAGAAAAATAGGGTTTATTTTGTTTTCTAATAAAGGTAATGGCTATGATTAGCTGATATATAAAAAACCTTGGGAGTCTGGATCTTCCAAGTCTCACTGGTCCTCTTAAGCAGCACACAGCTTTATAGACCTGTTTGCCAGAACCAGCTTATATGCACTTTAGGCTCCAACAGTAGTGCAGTTCCTGTGGATAAATGGGAAAATTATGATGAGATGGTATGAAAAACTGCATCTCCCTCTCAGCCCACTGACAACTGGCTAATAAGATGCTTGACTTGGACTTGGCACAGTGTGAGCTGTTTTCCTTTGGGGAAGGTGTTTCATATAGTGTAATGTGAGATAATTATGAGTGACTATCCTTGCCTCAAAATAGTGCTGAAGACCAAGAGCTGCAGCATATTCATAACATGATAAAATGTGAATCCAATGAATCTTTAGAGATTCCAGTAGAAGACTTGCTATTCTTTTTAAAGATTTTCAAAAGCAGATGCAGAAATCTCTACGTTGAATGCATTTTTTTGTGAAATGGCATATTGTCAATTAAAGCAGTTGTTATAGTTCTGCTGTATCATGCTTTGAATGTCAGGATCTGCTCAGGTAATATTTACCCAGAGGTGGGATCTGCCTGTGCCTCTCAACAGTTCTTGAATATGATAAGACTGTACAAGGGCGGAATTGTGATCATGAGGATGCTGTTCTGACATTTCAAGTACTACACTGTGCCTTATTTGTCTGACATCACCTGCAAATAACAATGGAACTTGCTGCTGTGCTTCAGTGACAAGACATAACTCTGGTCATTGCAGCATATGGGGAGATCAGCCCAACCCTACAGAATGCCAATAGTCTTTTCCAAGCACTGACACTCTTGGTGCCAGTTTGTGTACAGCAGAGTTTGTCAGATACCTTGATCAAAATTTGGTTAGCTGTTTGAGAAATTTATGCACATGATAAGCTAGTCACTGGATTTTTGTCATGCTTCCAGCTGCTGAGCCTTCAGGGTGCATCTCAGCATTGTCAAGTGCCAGAATGAATAATCTAGCACAGGAGAGAAAATACAAGCCATATATCTGATCATATGAATGATGCTTACTCTTAGGAGCATGAAAGGTAGTTCATAGGTTGAAATCTTTCTTTCAATTATTCTTTTTTCAATTTGAATAATGTTTGAGCAGTTTGAAATCTCCAGCATAGAGGAGA
>VWZF01006662.1:152330-167341 GCA_013396755.1 Sclerurus mexicanus | reverse complement strand
CTATAAATAAAAAGCTGTATCCCACTTCAGATGCTGTGATGTCCAATTAGATTCTTTATATTAAATTCTTATGGAATTTCGTGGGGAAAAGGCCATGGGAAGCCAAACCAGTCTCAACTGAGATTTTAACTCAATGCAACATAATGCAGTTTATCAACATAAACTTCTGCTCACTGATTCAGGTTTTGAGAAGAAGCAAGCAAACAATAAAAAACCAAAACCAAACAATCAAACAAACAAACAAAAAACACATTAAAAAGACACTTAGGTAGACAGTTCTCCTCTCCCTTTCCCAGCCTCGTCTTCAGTCACAGCTCCTCCCTTCCCTTTTAGTATCACCTTCTCCTTTCTCATCACTGCATGTTACATTCACCTATCCCAATCCCTTTGGTTCAGCAATGAACAGCCTGGGGAGCTGGGGTCACATGTGTACTAGGGTGTATGACACTCCTTGCTTTCTACTCATCTTCCTCTGTGCCAGAAAGGGTCTTCCACGGGCTGCAGTTCCTCTGTGGGTGTCCAAATCCTGGCATGGACTGCACTGGGCTGCAAACCTTCAGGAATGCCCCTGAAGAATGCTCCTGTCTTGGAGTGTCTCCTTGTAAATGTGTCTCCAGTTCTGACCACAGCAACATTTCCTTTCATGTGCTTTCTCCCCTACTTTTCTCCCTTGTAGCTGTAACTTTTTATTAAATAAGTGTGAACTGCATTTGAGCAGGTCTCCCTTGCCTGGCTGTGGGTTTTTTTGAAATGGTCAATGAGGTTTTGGCAGTGGTCTCACGGACATCTGGAAACATCTGTGGCTGGCACTGGGCAGTTCCTAGTCACATCCAAGGTAGAGTATGCTGTAGTTCCTTGCTACCAAACTCCATGCAGAAGTAAGTAGGATTAAGTAGAAACTGATGACAAGACTGATAGAACAGCTCTTTTACAGAGCTTTCAGTGTCATAAACCAGTTTGAAAGTTATGCAGAAAAATGGATTCTCTGTTGAAGATCCTGATTATTCCCTATGCACACATGTTTTTAGATACATGCCCACATGCGCAGAATCTGGAGAAACTGAGGAACAGTGCTTCTGTTTTTCCTGCTCTTGCTCTCCCTTTGTATATCAGTGCTGTGGTCTGAGGACAAATACCTGGATGCAGACATATAGTATGGGATTCCCGTGGCAGTGGCTTCCACTTTAGAGCAGCACTGTCTCTAGGATACTCACTGCTATTTGAGGGAATGTGTGAGTTTGCAGAAACTGAGCAGTACCCACCATTCCTCAAGGTTGTATTCAGAACTTTGGCAGGCACTACTGGTGTACTGTTGCATGAGAAACACAGTGTTTGCCTATGGAAATATACACCCTTCTGTCCCTTTATAAAGAATACCACAAACATGTAGACGCTCCTACTCCACTCAAGGATATTATTTTTACACTTTTACTGCATATTATTTACTTTTAGCATTATGAGTCATAAAATTCCAGTTTATATTTGTAGTGGAGCTCTTAGAGTGTCAATGTTGTTTGGTGCAGATGAATTAATTTATTCTAATCACATGACTGACTTCCAAAGCATGATCACTCCTTTGGTTTCACACTTTCTCCCCTTTTTCTGACTGACTGATTCTGAGATTTGTTTGGTGCTCTAAAGATTTTGCAGTTGAAGAAGGAATTTCTCCCTTAAACTCATGTCCATGGCAATAGGTTCCTTAAGCTTGCACTTAGTTTCTCAGAGACTGCATTACACATATGGTTAGCTGGATCTCAGTCCAGGTAGTTGAAGAACAATCACCCTGATTTTTTTTTTCTTTTTAATGGCATTAATAACATTATCAATTAAGAGAAAAATAGGGTTTATTTTGTTTTCTAATAAAGGTAATGGCTATGATTAGCTGATATATAAAAAACCTTGGGAGTCTGGATCTTCCAAGTCTCACTGGTCCTCTTAAGCAGCACACAGCTTTATAGACCTGTTTGCCAGAACCAGCTTATATGCACTTTAGGCTCCAACAGTAGTGCAGTTCCTGTGGATAAATGGGAAAATTATGATGAGATGGTATGAAAAACTGCATCTCCCTCTCAGCCCACTGACAACTGGCTAATAAGATGCTTGACTTGGACTTGGCACAGTGTGAGCTGTTTTCCTTTGGGGAAGGTGTTTCATATAGTGTAATGTGAGATAATTATGAGTGACTATCCTTGCCTCAAAATAGTGCTGAAGACCAAGAGCTGCAGCATATTCATAACATGATAAAATGTGAATCCAATGAATCTTTAGAGATTCCAGTAGAAGACTTGCTATTCTTTTTAAAGATTTTCAAAAGCAGATGCAGAAATCTCTACGTTGAATGCATTTTTTTGTGAAATGGCATATTGTCAATTAAAGCAGTTGTTATAGTTCTGCTGTATCATGCTTTGAATGTCAGGATCTGCTCAGGTAATATTTACCCAGAGGTGGGATCTGCCTGTGCCTCTCAACAGTTCTTGAATATGATAAGACTGTACAAGGGCGGAATTGTGATCATGAGGATGCTGTTCTGACATTTCAAGTACTACACTGTGCCTTATTTGTCTGACATCACCTGCAAATAACAATGGAACTTGCTGCTGTGCTTCAGTGACAAGACATAACTCTGGTCATTGCAGCATATGGGGAGATCAGCCCAACCCTACAGAATGCCAATAGTCTTTTCCAAGCACTGACACTCTTGGTGCCAGTTTGTGTACAGCAGAGTTTGTCAGATACCTTGATCAAAATTTGGTTAGCTGTTTGAGAAATTTATGCACATGATAAGCTAGTCACTGGATTTTTGTCATGCTTCCAGCTGCTGAGCCTTCAGGGTGCATCTCAGCATTGTCAAGTGCCAGAATGAATAATCTAGCACAGGAGAGAAAATACAAGCCATATATCTGATCATATGAATGATGCTTACTCTTAGGAGCATGAAAGGTAGTTCATAGGTTGAAATCTTTCTTTCAATTATTCTTTTTTCAATTTGAATAATGTTTGAGCAGTTTGAAATCTCCAGCATAGAGGAGAGATGAAGATAGTAAAAATAACCCCATCTTTTAGACTTTCTGGAAAAATCTTTCCTAAACATTCTTCAGTGCCTAAAATGCTGTGAAGATAGAGATTTTTTGCCACTCATCAGAGCGTACTCCATGTGTAGTAAAAAATGTGTTTGTAAAAGTAGTATATAAGTAGGATCCAGGCTGGATTTAGCTTTCCTATTTTCCTACAAAGCTTCTGCAGTTTTCCTGAATCCTAGCTGGAGTCATTTGATGCTGTGAGTCTCATCTCTTTTGCTGGGTCACCAACTTCCTGACTGTTTTTATTCTATTGAGTGGCACTGTTGGTATCTCTTGGTTTTACTCACTCCTTTACAATAGCAGCTGACAACTACCACCAGTAACTTCACACCAAAGAAGGTCTTTTTCAGGTGATGGGATACGATGAACTCTGAGTGAGACCTGGATGGCAGCTTGTAATTTGAGTGGGACTTAAGAAACCATTTCCAATTTATAATGGTTCTATTAGAGCTGTGTAATCATTCCATATAAATTGGTTTTGATTCTCCTCCAGTATTTGTCCCTGCTTGTTTAAGTTTTGTTATCTTAATAAAGAAACTCCAAATGGTAACCCTTCAGCATGTTAAAGTTTTTCTGCTTTTGTTCACACCTCACAGAATTAGATAAGGATTAGAATGCTTAGCCTTTTCAGAAACTTCTGAATTTTGAGACCCCCAATAAGTTATTGTCCATTGTTTTCTGGCTTAAGTCTTCAGTACAACTTGTTTTGCTCTTCTAGGCTAACAGAAAAGCAAGGACACTCTTCAATAGCTTTTATTTAGTCATATTTCTTCAGTCTATCTCCTTTTCACTACATTGCAAGTAGAAAGAATTATTTACAGAGAAAACTTGAGGTGTCAGAACTGTGAGATGGAATTGTGGAAATAGATCTCTCCAGAAAGGCAGAAACATAGAAAGAGCCAATTAGAGAAGCAAAAGAGCAAAAATCTGCAGCAGCTGAAAACTGAATATGTACTAGGATCAGAGTGTTGATCTCAAGACAGGTCTTTTGTTTTCCCCTTTCCTTCTGACAGTATAGTCACCATCAGCATTGGGAGACTTTGACTGTGCTGACATCAAGCAGGACCAGACCACAGTTTTCCCACTGAGGCATAGAATTTATTCAACAAAACAAACATGGGATGTGGACAAAAACACCCTGCAGTCTCACAAGTGATTAAGTTACTGCTCTGTCTGACCTGCCTGTCTGTCCTTGGGAAAATTTGGAATGAAGAGTTTCTTTTCTTGGATTTCCTTCTTGCAACAGTTTAAGAAAAGCTATTGTCTTGTGTGTATTAACATGGAATCCATCCTGTTTAGCTGGATACATGCTTTGTGTTTTATCCCTTTAACTGGTTTCTTAGTGATCTATCAGACTGGTGAATTTGTGGAATACACCTCATCTCAAAAGTTGCAACAATCCAAGCAAGGAGCTTGAACTGACAAACTCAATCTTAATTTCCTTGGTTCACACTTCATGTGAAAAGTGGCCAAAAAATACCTTACTGCAACCTCATTTTGTATATATGTTGAGAGTGTTGCAAGCTTTCTAAAATAATATGAACCCCCTCTGGCTCTTGCAGCAACTTGGCCTATCATTTAATGTAAAAGAGGTTGTAATGTTCGTGTTTCTGTTTCATGTTTTGTGTTTAGAAGTTTCTGTTGAACACAAGTAAGTGGCTAGAATCATGTGAGGAGCTGTCTGAGAGGTGGTGTTTCAGTCCCAGAGATTCGTACTCAGCTGGCAGTAGTTAAAACCACCGAAAGAGCTATTGAGAGAAGCTGCCTTGTAAGGCATCATAGGATGAAAAGGGAAGAAAGAGAATTTCCTTATTGAGCTCTATATAGGAAATATCTTCTTTGCCTGATCCATACTTCAGATTTCTTCACTTTTAGTGATAACAATATAGATAAGAAGATGCACAATTAAAGATTATTAATTATTAATATAAATTATTAAAATCTAGGGCTCTAAAAATTATTGCTTATGAACTGCTTGGTCTTTTTGAGTTTTATTGATTGGCATAATTTTTTTTCTTCTGCTTTAGAAATGCTTTAAATGGCTTGATATTGTACTGGAAATGCCTGTCAGTGAGAAAGAGAAATTCTACTGGAAGATCTTTCTTCTAGTTGCAATTAAATAAAGCTGATTTAAAGAGTAAAAACTTCCTTTCTCCTGTAATCACTTCAGCAATTGTGTAGATGCAACTATTTGTGAGGCTTCAGTGGCACAATTCACATTAAAAGTAATCTCTTTTCTTTGTGTATAACAAACCTTTTTTTTAACCCAGATAATTCCAATGACACAGTTGAATATATAATTTTACCGTCCAACTCAGTGACTGGTGAAGTCCTGGTAAACTGGGAGGAAATTTCGCAAATGATCTTTTCTGTTGAAAGTAACATTCCATGAAAATAGTCTTCCCTGATTCTTCACTTTGGTCCTGTCTGGCAAGGCATGTTATAAGCAATCACCTTCTCCAGCAGCCCTGGCCTGGGAGTTCCTCTGGCTGAGCTGCTGGA
Source organism: Sclerurus mexicanus (assembly GCA_013396755.1). Classification (NCBI taxonomy): domain Eukaryota; kingdom Metazoa; phylum Chordata; class Aves; order Passeriformes; family Furnariidae; genus Sclerurus; species Sclerurus mexicanus. Next base: position 161,759 of record VWZF01006662.1, on the reverse strand, counting down.
GCCCACCCCAGTGTCTGTAGACATGGACACACACAGATGCATCCCACACACACCAGGTTTGGGAAGGATAGACACTCCCACCCCCAGCACCAAGACCCCATGGACACTGGTGCCCCCTGGTAGCCTTTTTTTGGGACACAGACTGTTTCCATCCAATGATTAACTCCAGTCACTAGCACAACCCTCCACTCACACCAGCACAGGCCAGGAGTTCCCAAATCCCCACTCTGACTCCAGGATCTGGCACCCAGTCCACTCATGCCAGTGCTCCCCTCATAGCTGGTGCTCCTAAGCAATTTGAGGCACAATTGCAAGCTCACTTGGGAGCAAGGCTTTAGATAGCTCTATCAAAAAAAGCCAGGAAGTTACCCTCATTTCATGTTGTTTTCACTCTTGAGTCAAAGATGTGCCTGATATAAATGCATGGTCTCTAAAGTGAGATATATAAGAAACTGTCTTGGACCTCAGTAATTTCTTCCTCTAATAGGAAGCGGACAACAGAACTTATTTCCCTTTTCATTGTAATCAGAAATACCTTTAAGGTTTCAAATAATCTTTCCTTACTTATAAGTTGTTATGCTGGCTTAAAACTAGTCTAAATTTCTTTTCTTGCACTATTGTATGCCCAGTGTAATATGAGCTTGGCAGTAGAGATTAGTGGAACAGCTTCTCTCCTGAATATACACAACTGTGGATTATTGATTGCGTTCATTGATCATAATTTTCAAAGGAAAAAAATTTGGATATAAATTAAGGGGAGCCATGGAAACCATAGGTAAGTCAGACTTGGATTTGTAAAAGCATGTAATTCATTGTATAGTTATCTGTGATTGTGTGTTGAAGTTACAGGATGTTCAGTCTGGATGTAGAACCTTGTACTTGGTGATTCACTTCTCCTTTTTCGTGTTGTACATTTACTGTATATATTTGATTTACTGATTTTTCCCCAAGTTCTCTGGAGGGGTTCTTTAGACTTATCGTGAGAGCAAATATCATGTATTTGTGTTTAAAGGTACAAGTATGTTTCTTTTTTAACATTACCCTTAATAATCAAATATTAACGAGTTACGCTTGCAAATATTTGGTGTATTGTCTGTAACTTTCATGGTTGAGATCAGCTATTGTTTAGTATGGTGGGGTGAGCTTTGCAATATTTTCTTCCTTCACTTGTGTGAGCTGTCTCCTCCAAACCCTTTCTTCACTTTTTGGGAAAACTAATTTTTCTCTGCTCATGGATGGTGTAATGAGATACTTTGNTGGGACACAAATATTTCATTTAAAAAAAAACTCCAAAAAAACCTTTAGAACTTCCTAGTTTAAGCCAGCAACTAGTATAGTAAAATTTGTTTAGGGTTAATGAGTATTTACTGAGCTATAGTTACATGAAATTTAGGCTATTTTAAACTGTTAAATAAATACACATACCTTAGCTAGCCTACAGTAACACAGAATATAAATTAAAAAAATAATCAAGATCTGGATAGACAAATAATTCTATGCAGGTCATCTAAGATGCTTCCCAGCACTAAACTGTGCAGCAAAAAGAAAGAAAGCAGTAGAGGGGAAAGAGGCAGATTCATGTGTTTTTGCTGAGCAGGTGTCCAACTTTTCTAATTGTATCTTCTGTTACATTGGAATAATTTCCCACTCAAAATGAGTGTCTGAAACTTCTAAGGATAAGTACTTCTCAGTATGAATCTACTAAAATAGGAAGTTTAGTTGCCATTACCATTGGAAATTCAGTACTTTGGGATGAGAGAGAGGTATAAGATCTTCCTTTTCTTATTTTTTCTTTTCAAGATCCAATATAGGTGCTGAAAAGCAAGTATTGGGTGTCTGTATGCCAAGCAAGAGTGACAATAAGTGACAATAAGAATAAATTTCATGGTACTGCAGCTTTCAGCAAGAGAGTCAGTATGATTCATGTAAGGCACAATGATGATTTTATCTTGCATGCTGCTATGATAATACAAAAAAATATACCAAATTTGTGCATAATAAAGGAAATCCTCCCTCCCTCCCTCCCTCCCTCCTTCCCTCTCTCCCTTCCCAAACCTTGCGTTTGCTTGTTTGTGTACAAAAATACTGAATGCTAACTTTGGCACTATCATTGCCATCTCCCATTTCAAGGGAAGGAGGAATGTGTGCCTTGTGGGGTTTTTGTTTGTTTGTTTGTTTGTTTGTTTTGTTATCATTGCTCTTTGACAACACACATACCAAATACATAACATATTTAACATCAAGAAAGGAGAAATCAAACCAATGAATACTCTTTTCTACTAAATCAAAAATGAAATACAGATATTTATATTCCTAGAGAGCATTTGAGAGGAAAAAAATTACATCTGGATGGTTTTCAGTAATAATCAGATTAAAAAATAATATAGAACATATAGAACAGAAAAGACTAGACATCGTGTCAGTCTTAAAGAGGCCTACACAAAAAAGTCTTTGATTCACAGAGTCCTTGCTTATAGGGCTTCTTGAAATAATGACAACCAAACTTGCACTGTTTGAGTCACTTCTTAATTTTATTAACTATTCTACTCTGAAAAGAAAAAAAAATTCAAGACAGGAGAAAATATTGCAGCTGAAAAGCAGAGAAAGGCCAGTATATGGGTAACATTATCTGTTTTGCTGCCTCCTTCTTTAAATATTTAATTTTGGCAACCAGTTAAAGGCTAATGCCTTCTTTCTTCTGTCTACTTTTTCACCAAAGAGGAAGGTCCCTGTAGAGCCAGGCCCTTCCAAAAGCTAAAGTCTGGTTTAAGGACATGGTGGGACAGCTAAGAGGAGCTTCCTTTCATGGCAATTCCACAAGATAAGCACATTGTTACAGTATTAATAATTTTTATCAATAAGGTATCCATTTATTTTTTTTAAAGTCTAGAATCTCTATAGATGACTAAAGAACTCTCTAGAGGTTATGAGTTTTGCAAAATCCAGAACAGTAAGAATTTCCCATGTATGTGGTTAGTGAATTTTTCTGATTATGTTGGATTAGTTCATGCAAATGTTCTTGAACAAAAGCAAGAGCCCTATAATGTTTCCATTTGTATCTGAATCACAATACAGTCACAGTTTGGGAAAAAATAATGAGTTTATAATAATTCTGGGATACCAGCACTCTAAGAAAAAAGTCAAGAGAGGCAAGGTCTCGGAAATGTCCCTTGTCAAGTTGTTAAAGATTGCTACTGTATTGTCTCTTGCTGAATATTAGGGCACTATTCCTATCCAAAAAATCATAAACCAAAACCTCTCTTTGAAAGAAGTAGAAATCTGAGACTCATGTTATGGTGAAATTTCACAGTCAGCAAAGCTTTATGACCCAGCAAGGAGGGAAGGTTAGACTTGTGGGAACAGAGTAATTGAATACAGCGAACAAATATGCAGACTGAGTAGTTTCAGATCAGTATGTTTAAAGCAATTTAGGTATAGAGTAGCATTCTTTATTCAGTATTTAAGCTGGCATGAAACCATTCTAAGGGCCACCTTGAGACTATATTATCATCTGGTGACTTGAAGACAAGAATAAATAGTAGGAGATATCCAATATAAAGGCACAGTTGAATGACTTTTCTGAAGGAATGAAGTGGCACAAGCAGCAAAAAGATTCTGGAATGGCTTTAAAATTGAAATAAAATAAAATTTAAGAATCATGTGAGCTGTATATTGAAAAATCTAGTGACATCCATAGACAAGCTGAACAGTCTCTTCAAGATCTATATGCTGCACAGTGTTTTAAAAATCTGTGTCATGATACTATGGAAGGGGAATTGCCTTTTGTTGACTTTCCTTCACTATTGGGTCTAATTCTTTGGGATAGGTGTACATCTGCTCACTGCATTTACTCTGCTTAGGAATTCCCTCTCCTCTTTGCACCAATGCCTTTAGAGATATCTGTGGTCAGACATCCACTGATTGTTTAATTAGAGGGCTTTAGACTTATTATTCTAATGAAAAGTTCCAAATATTTTCTGATTGTTAATCGCATTCAGACTTTGAAAAAGGAAAGTTCCAATAGAATAAAATAGGATTAGGTACAATGCTAACAATTTTTATTGGTTTACACTCATAGCCTATATATTGCAAATGTAATGTCAAAACTTTAGAATTATTACAACATTATAAGTAATGACCTTGAGTCATAAACTGGAAAATAACTTGTAATTCTTCTATTTAATTCAGACTGGAAAGAAGTCATGCATGTTGCACCTAGTAAATCTCATCTACCTACAGATATAGTGGAAAATTAAGAAGTATTTATCCCTTCTTCTTTTCAACAAATTTAAGAGGTAATATTGTTCCTTTTAAGTAGACAACTCAGGTAAAAATCAGAAAAGGCAATTTATGTGCACCTAAACCAAAATAAAAGGATTGTACATTTAAAGGTAGACACATTTTTAATCCAATTCTATCCAGTCCTCCGTGTCTGATCTGCAAATAAATATCTGCTTTATGGAAGTTGAAGAATAATATTAAATCAAATGGGAAACAGTGAAACTATAATCTTAAGCACTCCTTTTGACTTGCAAAGGGCAGCATCTGGCTGTGTATATTCATGTCTGCATTGAAAATTGTACTTTAGGGACCTCTTTATCTGAATTGATCACTGTAGGCACAGGGGTAAACATCCACACAGGGCTCTGTGAGTTTCATGTACTAAATGCATTAACATTAAAAATGGCATATTCAGCTCCTCTTAGTTCTGAAAATGCATCTATACTGTCACCTTCATGTTGCTGACTTCACACAATATGTCACTGTGTAAGTTGTGGTACAAAGGTGGAGAAATAGATGTGACATGACATGACGTGACATGATGTGATGTGACGTGACATGTCATATAAGTCAACAACGTGCAGGGTAGGAAGGAAACAGGTTGTTGACCTCTCGAAGAAATACAATACTCTAATCTGAATATTGTATTTTTTAATAATGTCAGGAGGAATTAGTTCATAGAATTGTAGAATGGTTTGATTTGGAAGCAACCTTAAAGATCGTCTGTTTCCAACCCCTTTGCCATGGGCAAGGATATTTTCCACTAGACCAAGTTGCTCAGAGCTCCATCCAACCCTTAAATACTTCCAGGAATGGTGAATCCACAACTTCTCTGGGCAACCTGTTCCAGTGCCTCACCACTTGCACAGTAAATTCTTCCATATTTCTAAGGTAAATTTCCCCTCTTTCAGCTTGAACCATTACTCCTCATCCTATCTCTACAGTTCCTGATAAAGAGTCCCTCTTTTGGCTTCCTTGTAGGCTGCCTTCCAAAGAGGTCTTTCAGAACTTTCAGACTGTTGTCCACTTAGACCTTTTTTAGAATAAAACAATTTTAGATCACGATTGTCATGCCTTGACCTGCATTTCCAATGTTTTTAATAGACAGGATGGCCACTGCTTCAATTCATGGAATCGTGGGTACTACTGTCATACAAATCAACAAAAGTTATGCCTTGAATAGTTGTGAACATGTTTGTTTGCCAGCAATAAAATTGGTTTTTTCTGTTTCACATGTTTATATTATTCAAATGACACCTGATTACTACAAAAGCACATGGGAAAATTAATGTGCAGATAAGGGGTATCTGAAATTAATTATTTAATGAACAATATGTTCATTACCGAATGGAAGAACTGACTATTGTTGTTACCTCTGACAGTGAATTTACACAAATTATAGCAACGTTGACAAATATTTTTACTCACTGGTATCCACACCTTCATTATACTCCTTCCTAGATGATTAATTAGATGATTAATTAGATGATTAATGAGGCTGACCTATGTTTCATTTTAGCGTGCCTCCTGGCAGCACTTTGTATCAGCTGAAGTATAAAAATATTACCAACTGCACATCACATACTTCTCTGTGAAATATATTTCCCAATCTGTGTTCCATCGTGCTTCAGCCAAGTTTCTCTTCCAAACAGGAGAGGAAGGGGTGAATAAATGTCCTTGAAATTCATGAAAACTAGCTGAGTATATTTTGTGAAGGATCAGCACCTGTCAGGAAGGGACAGATGGCTGTGTCCCTTTGGGAAGTTAGTCTTTCCAAAGAAGAGTTTGGGTTTTAGGAGAATTTGGTGCTGTTTGGTCTTGTGAGGTGAGACAGTGCCTGGGCTGAGCTCAGAAGGGTGAGGTGTCACCCTGAGTATCAGTGACTTTTTTTGTGGTTGCTCATTCTAAAGCCTATGAATAACAGAGGTCAGGACTAGTGCAGTGGAAAGCTTTTAGGAACTGAATCCTCCTGAGCTGCATCAGCCTTGCTGTCTGTGCTAGGATTTGTCGAAGCAAAACTACAGAAGCAGCTCTAACAGACTTGGTGATGACTTTAGGCCCCACAGAACATGACAAAATACATACTGAAAAAAAAAAAGTATTTTGCTACAAGTCTCTTAAGAAAAACTGAGTGTGGTTTAAGGATATTTTTGTGCAAGTTTTATAAATACATTTTAAAGTTGGCTGAAAAAAATAACTTTTTAAAAATCAAAATCTTTTCCAATCTGTTCTATGGACCAACTTGGAAACATGATTTATGAAATCTAGCTCTGAGATTATTGTGGAACAGAAACAATAGGAAATACAAAAAGACCCTGAGATCAATAGCTTGTTTACAATGCACAGGGAGTGGTGTCATAGATACTTAGCTCAGGAAGATTCACAGAGTTTGTGTACTGCTATGTGACATAAAATCATTACAAAATCCTGTACTGAACTTAAAATATAGTAATCAGGTGAAGGAGTAATTGTCAGTTCAGTTTTTACACTCCATAAGATATTCTTATTCTGTGCCTTCTGTATGGTCCTTGAGAAATCTAAAATAAACATTTTCACTTATGAAATCTGAACTTTACTCTGCACATAAAAGAAAAAGTTAATGTAGTCAATTTCTAAACTGATCTTTAGCTGATTAAAGCTTTAGCTTTTCAGTGAGCAGTTTCAAAATGAAAAGGAGATGAAAACTACTTCCTCCCACTAATTCTCCAGTACTTAAAAATTTACAGTCTTCTGTTAATCTTATGGGGGCAAGCATTATAAAAGAATGTACTCAATGATCCATACTTCTAATTAAAGGAATAATGAGATGTAACACCTAACTCCTATGATAATCTCCTTTACTGTTTAATGCTGTTTAATCTTTTTATCCCACAGATCCTGAGGAACTCTAGAAATTTTGGTCAGCTGCCCTGGACCTGGTCTGGAGAAGGAATGGCAAAGACCCCTGTCCTATTAGTCTCCCCACTAATCCATATGGGGATTTTTTTCAACATGGTGAGACAAAATGTAGCCAGCCCTTAGTAAAACATGAATCATTCACAAATGTACTAATTCTTATCTGGAGTCTTCCCATACAAGAATAAATCTATTTATTTGTAGCTCAGTATGAATAATAAAGTATTATTCCAGGTGCAATAGGTGCTGACTCTAATCCTTCAGCATTTGAGTGGGATTTTTTCTGTGATGAAAAAATTAGGTGGCAGTTGGGAGATGGTTCCCAAATAATTAAAAAATAATAATCTATTGACTAGGTATGCTCCTGCTACAACTGGCCCATGTTGGGTTTTTTTTCATGGGTTTTCTCTTCTCTTAGGGACGACGAAAAATTAGGGAAAACAAATGTGCAGTTCCTTCCCAGGTTAAATTTTTTCAGTGCTGCCTTTCTGGAGGAAAGAGTAAAGTGGAACTACCATGACAAACATTTCCCTGAAGCCAATTTTCTTCCCCTTTGAGGTTAATCACTAATTATTTTCTACAATCTCAATTGTGAACCAGTGTCAGGTGTTCTATAAAATCATGTCTGCTTCCAAATGAAGTACTTCCTCCAGGGCAGTTTATTATCTGGTTAAGTAATCCCCTTTACAGAATTTTACTGTGAGATACTTACAGTTTTATAAGAAACTGTGCTCAATTACTTCAGCTATTATTCATTGTGACTAGTCCTCACATATATTTAAAACTTACCTTTATTACTTAGCTTTCCAATTTTTTTTTTCCCTCTGAGCAAATTTCAGGGCTGTTGAAATATTAAGATAATTCCTCTCTGTGTGGGTGTGAAATATATGAGACCATGTGCCACTATGTAGTGGTAGGAGAAAGTAGAGGAGAGATCTGCTTCTGGTTTTTGGGAAATGCTTACACTGGAGTTTTCAAACAGGAAATTAATTAGCATTAAAAGATCTTCTTCAATGTATTGGGCAAAACAGCAAGCACTCCACCTCGTATTGTCTGCAGTGCAGCTCCAAACCACACACTCTGTGGAACAATTTTTCAATCAGCATCCAAGAATACCCTTTCTTTGAAATTTTTTCTTGGTCATGTATCTAATTTCACCTCCTCATTTTGTTTCAATTTGTATGTCTTTGCTGATTCTTCTAAATTAAAAACACCAAACAACCAACCTTAAAAAAATATCGCTTTCAAATGTCTTTTGTATTTTTCAGATGTTGCCTCTAAGCATTCTTTCCCAATTTTTCAGTTCTCTCCAGCTTTCAGTTATTACATTTTAAAATTAGAATCTGAGAAATGCTTATAAACCTGTAACAATATCATTTTGCATCTCAGAGAAAAAAATATAAAAGCTGGCTTCAATTTATTAAGAAGAACTTTTGTTTTAAAAAATGTTCTGAGGAAATAAGAGAGCAGAATGACACCAATTTAAAAATTTTTTAATACAAGCATTTAAAAATTTGAATGTAATAGGATCTATATCATTATTTTAATGCTTGTTCATACAAATATTCCACTTCAACCTTTTTCCACCTTTTACTGTAATGTTTATGTACTATTGGTAGAATTCTTTTATGAATGTACTTCTACTGCAACTGGTCAACGGAGTTCTTTTTTCCACTACAGACTGAATTTGTTGGAAGAACGCTGAACTGACTTTTGAGATTAAACAGGGGAGATAATAAATAAGTAGTAATAATTGTCATAATAAAATTTAATTCCAAAATATTTTAGTTTCTCCCCCTGTGAAATCCTTGATAGACCATCCTAAAATACAAATCTACCTATAAAGTTGCTGAGACCTTCAGTCTCATCAAGCAAAATAAATCCTTTAACTATTCAACCACATTATTCCCCAATGCTCTTTATTACAGCTTAGTTACTTTTAGCAGTTTCTATTCCAGACATTTGTTTTGAATTTACGTATCACAAAGTTTCAGATTTTAATGTAAAATAAATTACTTGTTTGTGGAACACAATAGAAAATCTAGGTTGTCTCTTAACAAGAATGGCACATTAAGGGCTCGTGGTGTTTCTTAAATGAAACAAGTTCTTTTTTGTAACCTTGCCAAAATGTTGGAAGTGGTGTTTAAAAAATATGTTTGGGATGCCAGGCTGTTTCAGACAGATCATCTCTGCTTCCATCTCCCAGATTTGCCTTTCCAGGGTTTCAGAGCACAAAAAGGCCTCTTTTTTTTT
>VWZF01006662.1:133536-152321 GCA_013396755.1 Sclerurus mexicanus | reverse complement strand
AAAAAGGCCTTTTTTTTTTTTTTTTTTTTTTCTCTGGATTGGCTTATATCCTATTTTAGGAAAAGAACCTCAGTATAGACCATATATATCAGATTTGGCTTGTTGGTGAAGTGTGTGCATGTTTCATGTGGTCCTCCAGCACATGGAATAATTTTAGAAACAAATCTCATCTTTTAGGAACCAAGCGATCAGAAGGAAAAGTAACATTTTATAGGTGCTTGATAGAAACACTTGTGTCTAAATCTCTTAAAAAACTAAAGATACTATTTTCCCAGATTATGAGTTTCCAGTCTTCTTTCAAGTCTTCTGCTGCAGTTTATTCTGTGAGTGCAATGGTTTGTTTCCTAAGCTCCTAAATCTCACGTTGATTAACACAACGCAGAAAAAAAGATTGTGTTGTGTCCCTGTGTCAGCCATCAGGACCCAGGAGCTGGGAGTCCAACCCGCCCTTAGCACCTGCTATCTCTGGTATCTTTGGGGCTACTTCAGATATTGAAGGGTGGATACATGCTCATCTCACTGTTCATGATTGTCGTTCAGAGATAAAAAACGTCATCAGAAGCCTCCAGGCCTGGCCAATTTGTACTAATCTGGCCAGGATGCTCTAGGCTGTATTTAACACTTCACTTCCTTGCTTTAAAACCTTAGTATTTAAAAGCAATCAGAGGGAAACACCAGGTTAAGTAGCCCTATCTCATCTTAGTGCATTTCCACACCCAGGCTTTTAACTACAAACTGGGTTTATTTGGCTGATAGCTTTCTCTGGAGCACAGGACAAAATGAGAAAGTTCACCAGCAGCTAAATACTTATTTAGCCTCTCTATCTAAATATGAGGTGCTGTATTTTGTGTGCTAAGATTTCAGTGGGCTCATCTGCCAGCAGGATTCACAAGCATTTGCTTTCTCTTAATGTGAATAGGGACCTTATCCTCCCTTCCCAACATGAAGGTTAAAAACTGAGGCAGAAAGAATAAGATCAAGAGTGTCTGCTAAAATTAGGATGATTTGAACCAGGCGAGACCTGACAACACCACAAAATCTTTCCTACATTTGAATGAACCATGATTTAGACTGTCTTCATCATCTCAGCACTTCAGAGATCCAGATTACAACATCTCAGGTCAGGCATTAAAAGAATGATCCATATCTACCTGAGTAGAATGCCATGAATGTGATTTGCTTAAGCAGATATTTTTTTTTTTTTTAAGACTTGAGAACTTCTACCTCCTTCACTGTATGTCTTTCAATTGCTAAAAAGAAGACTATCCTTTAATACATATCTTGGATCATTTCCAAAGCAGGTTTTTCTTGTGAACTGAATGAATTGTGTTGCTATTATTCTGTCCTCTCTACACTATAATATAGCCTATAATGCAATTAGCCTACCAGTGTACCTCCTGTTCAGCTATATGCAACACCAAACTGATTAGCCAGCTAACCATTTTGTACACAGAGATTTAATGATCCTTTGCAGATGAGTATTTTCATTGCTGATCTTGTGAGAGTTGAATGAGCAAATGTCTCTTGAGCAAGTAAGGTCTTATAGAAATGTGGATCTCTAACTGCAGATTTCTTCTGGTAATAATCTGGTAATAGTCTGGTAATAATAACTACTTCTATGATTCCACTGTGGACACCTTCTGAACATGGACTTTGTGTTATTTTCACTGGGTTGAAGAGGCAGACTTTAAGACAGCTTGAATATCTCTCACTGACCTGTAGTCATATTTGAAGCTGCACTGCACATGCAATGAAAGAAGGGTGATACAAATCCTCCTGTGTAACAAATATATGTTAGTATTAGTATGAAGTCAAGATAGAAAACCAATGTGACAAATCCTATCTCTTCAGATCCTCTGAATGGTCCCTCAGAGGACATCAGAATGTCTTTCAGCTTGCTCTGTATCTCATAGATACTCTGTTAATATTTGCTCTGGTAATACTAACAAAAGGAATTCTCAGTTTTCTATTTTGCCTTTGATTCCTCAGTAGTTTTTCTTTCAAGATGGCTGGAGGTTTTTATATGCATCTTTGTACCCTGCAAAAGGGACAGGACTTTATACAGCTTTGTGGATGTGAAATACCAATGGGGGCTCTATGCTGAACTGAAGGTCTTCTCTATCAGGCAAAATTTACCAGAGAAGAAGGTAAATTACCTTAGAAGAAGGACCTGGGGAAAGGGGCAAACTGACCAGAGAAAGCAGCTGTCTGAAAAGGTGGGGTAAATGCAGATGACATTAAAATCAGAGGAGGTGTTCAGTATACCTTGGCCCTCTGTTAGCAGCAGTAACAAAACAGCACATGGCAAAGTGTGAGGCCATGGCAGTTTGTTTTTCTCCTGCAGTCTGCTTCCCTGTTTAATGTCTAGGTTTAGATCTGATGAGATGCTGGTTTCAGCAGAGAAAAAGGACCACATGTATTCTAGTCTAAATTTGTATCATTCACTGATTATTACTGAACTGCCTCTTAAGTTTTGCTCAGTAGTCTGACTGCCTGCTTTCAATAAGGTGAAAGCTCATGGTTGGCATGAATATACACATGCATATGTACATTCTTTGTGCGTACCCAGGCTGTCATGATTAAAAGGCCAAAATTTTGTTTTGTTCTGGGAGGACATTTCCAATATCTAACCGTTGCATCTTCCTTCTGCTGTATAGATAACTTTTATTCATCTAGATTTAAAGGAAAATCTTCAGTTTAATATTTGAATCTTGATTGGACACCCATCACTCTCAGATTAGTGAATACTTTTCTTGTAAGAATCCATGTGAATATACAGGTGATGATAATGGCATTCCAAAATCAAGTATCCTTTATGTAAGACACTGTCTGTTACTGATGGTTCATTGTGTGTGGATTGTGCCACATACTGATTCACTTACAATAAGTTGAAAGGAAAGCTACAGGACTAGCCATTAAAGAAGATTGTAGACTGGCTAAGTAACATGCTTTCCCCCTCCATGTACTCACAAAGACTTTTCTTCTACCTCTTTTTCATTCTTAAAATACTGATTTTACTTACTGCTGTTAACTGAGCATTATCACTGCTGCAAATGGGATAACTAAATTGGAAGCTGACCACTGGTTTTGATTGTAAGCCATTAGTTGATTGGCCAAGTTCAATTGATTCTTCTGAATACAAGAATTAGTATCTTTGGGGGATTTAGGTTAGACCTTTGGTATTTTACTGAGATCTTTGGATAGTGAGGGGAGGGTGTGCTGGGGAGAAAAAACACCCCTATAGGGGAAAACCCACAGCATAAAGCATTTCTCTGAAACAGCCAAAACAGATACTAGTTAAAATCTGAAATGTATATTTGTTAAACTGCCTGTAACAAATATTCTGTATCTTTTATCAAATATCATAATCAGGTAAGTTATCTATTTGTAATACAAAGATGTGAAAAGAAATGTATTTTCCAGAGAACTTTATTTTTTTGAATTAAAGTTCTCTATTAATTCAACAGTTATATATTTTTCTAAGATAAAGCATGTTATACCAATGCTTTTTACATTATTTCCAAGAAGTGAAGGCTTGAAAATTTACATATGTCCAAATTTTTCACATCTATTCCTTGTTTACCTGCTCTAGTCCTTCTAATTAGGCCTTCCTTTTCTAGTATCTAGACGGTGTTGTAAGGAACAAATAGCTTTACATCCAAAAGTTAATTGGAATACAATTTAAATTATGCAACTGACATAATTAAAACTATTAGAGAGCTTATTCTTTACAGAAAGATGTTTGCTTAAATATTCAGATCACACCTACCACTAGTTATCTATTTACACTCCTGAATTTAGACTCACAACTGAAAATTGGTAATGCAAGAACAATGGTGAAAATCTGAGCAAATAAGTGATAGGACTTCCTGATATAACTAATGGATGAGTAATGGATCAATAAGATTGAAGTTATACTACATCAGAGACCCAAGGTAATCTTACCAGTGGTCCTCATAGTATCAGGTAAGAGTTGATTGTAAAAGGGATATATTTTCTGAAAAGAAAACCTGAGTTTTCAGAATTTTACAATGAAGAAATAACTGAGGATTTTTGTTTATTTGTTTTAATTGCATACTTTACCACATAAGATAAAGCAAGGGAAAAACAATGTGCTGAAGCTCTCTCTTTTTCATTGTATTATGAGCTGGTTTATGAAGATTTTGGTTTCCTAAGAAGCAGCCATTCACTCTTTGTCAGCAACAGATCCATTTTTTTTTCAGGTGTAAAAAAACTTGCACTGTTTTACATGTAGCTTCTACTGTTGAAGAATTAAAGTGCAACAACATTGATCTGTTAGCCTATTAGCAAAGGACATGGTAATGTCATGGAGCTTAACTTAGTAGTGACAAATACAGCAACCTGAAGAGACTGACTTTGTGGCTTCAGATGTCTGATGTTATTCTTTCATAAAAGATGAAACATATGATAATCTTTTTTTGATATGAAGTCACTGCATTTAAGTTTACCTCATCTCTGAAACTGTAGTACTCAAGCCTGGGAATTATCAGAGCTTCCTATGGATTTATATTCAGATACTTACATTTGATTCATTTGCTCTGATTATCTCTGAGTAGATAGATACCCCCAATTTGCATCACAGTTCATCACTGATCAGTTTCAATTAAAATGACTCACTGTGGTGCTGGCTGTCTTGGCCATTCAATAAATCCGTAGTTTAATTCTTATAATGCAGTGAGCAAAGTTATTGTCTAGTGTGAATCACTTGACTTTTAACAAGTATAGATTTTTCTCACTTGCACCAGAAAATGCTAAAATTTATTCTTCAATCTTCTTTCCCTCTTGAGATGGTTCTTACATAAATATTTAGAAGAAAAAAAGACACCTGAAGTTTTTTTAATGAAAATTATGTCAAAAATTTTACTGAAATGGTAGTAAATACTGAAAACCAGGATACTAGTAGGAGAAAAGCAGTAGTGATTGAGTCATAAGGACTGTGGAATGTATGGATGAGAACAGTTTGGGAGGTTAGAGATGATCAGGACAAGCCTATCATGAGACAAAGTCATAAGAATTTAAGGCTCTAGTGAGTGGGACTGTTCAAAGAGACAGAGCTATGGCTGCTATTCAGTTTTATTTTCTCTCCTCATACTTCACCAAGGACAGTTGTAGACATAAGATTTACAAATAACTGTCTCCTTTGATCAAATAACTGCATAAACCTGACACAATCCTCTTCTGCCCCTCACCTCACGCCCAGTGAATTTGTATTACCAGGGTGGTGGGCATGGCATGCCCAAACTTTATCTGACGCATGCACTGCTGGCACTGCTGCACGGGCTCCCAGGAACGGTCCTCCAGGTTGTACCAGGTTGTCCAATCAACTAAATGCTATAGGGTAGCCCAGAATATCTGGCAATCCAAGACAGCCAGGCACAGTATGTCTCTGGCCCTGGACCAACCAGAATCAGAGACTGAGAGTGATGGTGAAAGGTGGATGGGCTGGGTGAACAAGTTCTAACAGGGACACATGAACAGCAGTGTGAATCTTTGGAGCATAGAGGAGCTCCCCATGCCCAGTGCAATGAGGAGCTCTGGAAGCAGTATTTGCACTTCCAGTGGACCCTGATGTGTGTCCCCTCAATGGCAAATACAGGGCAAGATACAGACCAGCTCTGCAACCCCACAGCAGTCTTTGCCTACAAATGTTATGTAGAGAGTCTTTTACATTCTGTAGTGTAGACTGAGCAGGGGACAAAAAGAGGAATGGTTGAACCATGACATCCCCCCAAAACACCTCCACCCTTACAAGCAAGGGTGTGTGGTCATCCCAAACCCTGTCTCCTCAAGTGCCTGGGGACTGAACCTACTGCAAGGAATTGATCCCTAAAGAAACAAAAGAAAAGTGACTTTATTGTGACCACTGGGTAAAGAACTATCCAAGCCCTCCAAGAAAACCTCCATAAAAGGCACAAAAAGAGAGAGATCTCTATTCCCAGGAAATCAGGGAGGGGGAGATTAATCAGATGAAGGGGAAAACCACAGTACACAAAAAGAATAGCAGTGGGAGAATGGAGAGGAGGAGAAGTGAAGGCCCTTGCTTGACTTTCTCCATGCTAGAGCTCCTTCTGCCAATGGCTTGAGTCTTCTATATCTCACACAGCTCCTGCATGTCCAGCTGCTCTGTGCATCCCCACGGAGCTTCTAGAGCATCCTGTGTGGCACAGCCTCAGCACTGTGTGTACCAGACACCTTCAGCCAGAGCTCCCAACAAGGGTCCTGTTTGGGATAGCTGTGACAGCAGGGTCAAAACAAGAGACAAAGATGTTCGAATACAAAAGCTGTAGCAGGCATTAGCTTGAAGAGGCAGAGGTCTGCCTGCTAGTCGGTTTTGTCAGCTATCTAAACAGCATACTGAGTGCAGCCACTGGGATAATATTCACAAATCACTGCCTTCTTTGGGCACAAACTACATAACCCTGACAGAGATCATGAACAAAATGAGAAGAGGTTAAGGAATTTTAGGAACAATAAGAAAAGCTTCTGAGTCTGGTAAGTACTATGTTATTAGAGATAATACCTAACACTGCTTTCGATTTATTCAAACTAACATAAATGCAAGGTAATAACATTCAAACAGCTGGCCTGAAACTTTAGCAGGATGGATTTAATTTCTTATTGGTACAGATTTCCTTTTGTGTCCTTCAGCAGGTAATTTAAGGATAGACTAACAATGGAACCAACACCTGAAATGAGTTTCTCGGAATTTTATATTTGCATCTGCTTGCTTCTGAGGGGACTCAATCTTTATGTGCTGACACTTTCACTTCAAAATACTTATGCAACTTTAAAAAAACCATCAGGATTAGATTTGTTTATCCCTAATTGTCTTACTCAGTAGTAAGGTTTGCCTATAACTGAATGTACATTTAAGTAATTTATCTGTTTAGAGTCTTTTGGGAAACGGGGTTGAGAAGGATAGTGGAAGTTTGCCCTTTACTCTGAAGATGACCCTAATCACTTGACTACTATCTGGTGTAGAAGTCTTACTCTGTCTTATTGTTTGTTTCCAAGCTTGCCTGTTTCCAAAATGATTCTTTAGAATAAAGAGTTGAGCCCGATTCTCCATGTTTAAGCCTAAAATTTTTCCCTGGGTACCATTGTCCACAAAAAGTTAGCTGGTATGCAACAAGCCAATAATGATGCACTCAAGATAACACATTGACTATTTATTTCAGAATTGTTCAAGCTTGAGTGCTCAATGGTAATTCCACAAATCAAGCACCTCAACTGTCAAAAATTCTTTCTATTTATACATTTTAGCAAATGAGGGAATTAGTGTTCTTTGACTACAAGTTACATAGTTCTCTTACTAATTAGTATTCTATCTTCTCTTGGTTAATGATTCTCTGGCTTCTCATGCTAATTAGTCCACGTGCTCGGTCTTTCTCTTCTTTTGTTTTGGTGGGTTTCTTGGTTCTAGTTGATGGTTGTGGTCTGCCCCTGCCAGAATTACCTTTTACCCTGGTGGATCTGATTTCAGCACAACTGCTGGGTTGGCTTTATTAGTTTCTTCCTTGTCTTGGGAGTTCTGCCAGATGTCTTTTTGGCCCATAAATTCTACATTTTTTGTGTCCACTATTGGTGGGCATCCTTTTTCCCAGGCTTTGTTCATGTTCCCCTAGGCCTGAGATCAGTGAAGCAAGTCAAGCCCTAAACTCTCACAGGGAATTTCTGTTTCTAACAGCTGGACATCACTTTGACCTTGCTTGTGAGTTGCTATGTGTTTCATGGATTAAATCTCCCTTTTCTGCTGATTAGTCTTGAAAATATACAAAGATAGAACACTAAAGAACATCCTTTCTTAAGGAAGTTTTTATATATTCCACATTTGGCAACAGTACTAGAAAATAAATATATTTCTGTCCTACTCTGTTTTGTGAGAAAAGACTTCACTGACTTTAGATGTCAAGGTCAAAGGATGGGGACAGACGGTGCCTCTCTGCAGCTGTCACCAGTGCTGCATACTGCCTGCTGTGTGCTGATAATAACATTCTTGAAGCACATGACAGATATTGTATACTCAAACCCTTGTGCCAGTGTTGTGGGTTCTCGTGTGCAGAATAATTGATTTTTGTAACACTGAATAGCAAAGAAACTTAGTGTCTAGAGACTAGACCTCTTGGGACCTTCACTGGCCTTTAATAAGATGGCATTTCCTTACCTTATGATTTAAACAGAGGTACATGTGAAGGCTTCATGGAAGATCAGTATGATTTCTATGTAGAAATACAGGTTCCAGTATGCAGGAAATTGTGTGGCGTTATGGTGACTTCGGAGTGGGTACCTGAAATAGCAATGTAAATCTGATTTAGCAATATTTTACTAATATTGGGATACTGAATAATCCTTAAAGAAATTGTTAGACTTACTACAATAGGATCTAATAGCTCTAAACACCTGAGGGAGGCAGTCGGAAAATGCCTGCTGAGAGAAATTCTGGGAATTGGAAAAAATCTAGTGTAATTACTTGCACTCCCAGCAGTTAGGCAGAAAGCTGACTGTCACACAAAATATCATTGAAGAGGAATCTAACCCCATGAGATCACTGACTGACTGTGAAGGAGTTATGAATTAATAACTTACCTATTTTGCAGTGTAGATCTGATGATATTAGGTAACGCAACCTGACATTTAATAAGATCAGGAGCTCTGAATATTTGGGCAGTGAAATCACATAGGTCCCTTGAAAACTTTTTGGGAAAGTATTCTTTACAGTTTCAAAGTCTTTGTGAAAAAGATTATTCAAATTAATTTTTAAATTCAAGTTTGGGATTGAAGAGGAAAGTGAAAATTTATTAATTGAAATAATGAATTGACATTAAGTCCACACTGTCCATCTAAATTCTTCAGGTGATGATGGGCTATCTAAGTTATTGCTTGAATCAACCATCAACAGTATTTTGTGTTCCCCAAATCCCCAAACACTGACCCTGGAAACAAAAAAAAGACTGAGACAAGAAATCAGATACTTCAACTACACAGAGGTTGTAAGAGATGGAAGTGTGACAGTGTTTTCATTGTATGAGAACACTAACTAAGATGCCTCAGGCATACATAATTAGGCTTCTAAAAAGTAATTCAATAGAGATGGAATACTTATTTTTTTAAAATTATTTAAATGAATCATCAGTGTCACTAAAATAAGTTATTAGATGGGTAGAGGTAACACTTATTAACTGTCTGAAATGGCTTTCCTTCAGCTTGGCCCTCTTGTTTAATGAAAATCAAATTATTATTGTAAATGCAGAACATAGAAATAGTAATTTAAATAGTTCATCAATATAGTCAATGAAATCAGATGTTCCAAATTTGGTGCTAAAAGGCATAATTGGCAACAGAGGGCCTTATTGCTCTCTGGTATAATACAGAAGTATTAAAAGTTATAAAGTGACATTAGCAATTATGTTTAAGAACAGGAGTTAAATGTGCTTTCTCCATTTTATTGCATGTTATAGCCACAAGCAGAACATACTCTTGGACCAGTTTGAGTTAGGCATCCCGGTACTTCAAACAAGAATATGAGACTACAAGCAAAAAGCAGAGAAAGTGAGATATTTTAGTGTCTTCAGTATGATTCTCAGGGTTGTTTTGCTGGTGGTATTTGATGGCAGATGAGCAAGGCTTAATGTGATTCAGCTCAGTGTGAGATACTGAACGCAGCAAGTATTCCCAAACTGAAAATTCAGTTTTTCTGTAGAATTACTAGACTGGTAAGAATAGTGAAAGGCACAGTTTTTCAACTTACAACATGAAAAGTGGCTTAAAAGCCTTCCTAGTTTTGTCAGAAATGGTAGTTTTTAGGCTTTTTTTTGACTATTGCTTAGAATCCTTGCAGTGACTATGAATATAGTGATGATAGCCTATTTTAGCATTAACTATGAGTTGGAGCTTTTCAAAAATTATATGCTAATGTGAACAGAAAGACATTTCTTCCCTGTAGCAAGAGAATATGTGGTGCTTTTGACATTATTTTCAAAGGAATGACAAATGTAATGGTTTTAATCATATTATATTATATTTTTAATAAAGGAAAGCCAGATTAGAACTTCTTATGGAGACATTGAAAGCTGAAAATACTGGTCCTGATTGTAAAATACTTTTAAATTTTCTTAGACTCTTTATTTGCTCAAATGAGGATGTCAGGACTGTGATCACACTGTACATCAAAGGAGGATAGTAGATTAGTGCTTTAAAAAGCATATTAGATTAATGAATGTGACTAAGAATATTTTCCAAAGTGGAATGTTTACCAGTATGGCATTTTGCCCACATTTTGCAGCTACAGAGCATCTGGAATAGTCTCTTAAACACCTGCTCAAATCATGGCACAAAATGTTTCAGATACAGAATGTCAAGTGCGTTCCTGCTGTGTTTTCTTCTGGGTTGTATTAATGTTGTTGAAATCAGACTTGTTCCATCTGAAGATACAAATCTATTTATCTTAAAACACTTGATGGTCTTGAAATATTGCTCAGTAGCAACTCAAACATAAACCAGTCACTTTGGTGCAGGTGCTCACTACCTTTCTTTGGACAAATAACAGCAGGTCTTTGTTTCGTGGGTCAAGAGTACCTAAAGCAGACAAGGAATTTGAGAGCAGGATCCTATTTTATTTTAAACAGTTACTGTTCTCCTAACTTGTATAAGGAAGGACTCTTGAGGGGGGAAGCAAAGGGAAAATCAGGCATATTGGGAATATGGAAAATGAAGGGTATTAAAAGCCATGGCTACATTTATAGCCTGGATTATACAGAGTACCTGACTGTGGTCTATGTTGCCCTGCTGTGTGAGTCCTGAACCAGCTCTAGTCCAACAGTGACTTAAGCTTTGTTCTCTAAACTGAGGCACAAGGCTTGTGCATCCAGAGATATTATTTGTCAAGGCTCATATCTGAGACTTGATTAGACTGTAGTCCTCATACTGATGTAAACTGGTGACACTGGATAAACCACCTGGTTTCACTCTTGTTGCAGGTGCATGGCTTTGTGTAAGTATGTTGTGATATTATCTTTGCTCAGTTAGAAGTTCTAGGCATTTCTTTTGCTTTATGTTTTATCATATACACAGATTTTTTTTTTAAGTGCTGGAATGCAATGCCCTACTGTTCACTGTGGAAACATCTAATGCATATGTTTGGCATACCTGACATAGGCATCTGATGCTTTTCAGGTGCCTTGACACTAATAGGAGTATGACACATTATTTTTAAAACAGTGAGAAAATGAGAAAACAGTTATCTTTGCATGGTGACTGAGTGCAAACTGCCTTTAATGGATTATAATGTAATGTTTTTGCTGCACAGAGTTGTATACTAGATTTTGCATGCAACATAAATGCCATGAGATAAGCACAGAATGGAGTGGCAAGATGGCACTGGCTTTGGGCCTGGCGAGGTCTGGGTAGCATGTTCTGGGTAATGCATGCAGGCAAAAATTCCCACTGTGGCAGATTTGGTAAGGAAACATGTCATACATGTAAATATATATATATATATATACATACACACACACACATATATATATATATACACACACATCATACACATGTCACCAGTCAAAGAAATTGCTCCAAGTTAAGGGACATGTGGCATCTGTGACCACCAACCACCACTGAAGCCACCCTACCCCAAACACCTGAAACTTGGTCTGTAAGTTAAGCCACTAGCGTGGGAACCTTGGTGGGAGGTAAACAAAGTTGGGGGAGAGGAAACTATCACTGATAATTGCAGGATTTATGGGCCACAACTCAGCAACTGTGCTGAAATCAGCTCAGACTGGGTAAAGGGTAATTCCAGCAGGAGGAGGTCTGACCACTGGCTCACAACCCACTGACTCAACAGAAGAGAAGGACTGAGCATGGAACTAATTGGCATCATAAGCAAGGGAATCATTTAGCCAACAGAATAAGAGAACCGTGTAGCCAATGAGCATTAATTCCCTTTTTTGCAAAAATGTATAAATCATAAAAAGTTCTGAACAACCTCGAGACCCCAACCACTGAGAAGTTCAGGGTGAAGAAGAACCTACAGGATATCAATGGATCCACGAGTGGTGACTATCTTCTGCTTAATCTGTCTGTATCTCTCTACTCCCTTTTCTATTTCTTTTTGCCTCTCTAACTCATATTTTTGCTGTCAAAACCTGTATTATTGATTTTGGCGTATGATCCTGTTTGCATCTTAATTCAGGTAGAGGGATCTCTCAGTAATCAGATCTTAACAAACACTTGGAAATGAAAAAAACCCAGCTCATAGGTTAGTTACTTTTATCAGATCAATACACAGCTAGAGATACTGATTTTGTACTCAAGTTGTAAATGAATTGTGGTTAGGTGCTTTACTTTGTTCAGCCTATCCCACCCTATCAAAGTGATACTTGTTATCTGGTTGTATTTTATAATTTTCATATGATTTTTTTATCAGGAAACATCTTTCAATTTCTTGTTTAGGGTAGATATGCTTTCTCAAACACTGCAGTTCTGCTATATTTCCTTGGATGAGGCCAGTAAATATGTTTAACTCTAGGGGTTATTGTTTGAAAGCTAAACACACATTTAATGGCACTCATATTTTGATGCCCCTAGCGATATTATTTGTATATTATTGATAGATTTAAGGTTTTTTTCTAGTTATTACATTTTCTGCTTTCCACAATAAAGGAACAAGCTCTGAAGCAATTCACATATAAATAGCATAACTCTTGCCGTATGAAGGTAGAATGGTTTAAATGTTTACATGGCTGTAATATGTTTCATATTTCTGCATTCAGTATTTCTTTTCTGTGGTAGGAAGAAAATCAGCCTTTAGACTGTGATATTTAGCTTTCCTCTCAGTGGACCTGTTTAATAGGTTTTGAACTTTACCTTTAAAGGTTTGTCCTTTACCACCTTCAGGTGAAATTTTGACTGCAATAAATGCAGTAAGTGATTGTACCTTTCACTGTATTGAAAACCTTCCCCAAGCACTTCAGAAAAGTTTGCAATGTTTGACCAAGAGAAAAAAATAAGGAAACTTTACCTAATATTATGTAAACAACCTTACTGTTAGCTAACAGAGGGAAATTTATGTCAACTTTGTGTAGTGGTTTAAGCTCAGCTGGAAATTAAGCACCATGCAGCCACTTGCTACAAACCCCCCTCTCTCCCCTCCACCCCATTAGAATCAGAAGGAAAGTCAAAGTAAGACTTGTAGTTTGAGATAAAAAAAGTTTAATAATCAAAAAGAAATAAAAATACAGTAATAATGATAAAAGTTCATAATTATTATACTAATAAGGAAAAAACAAGTGATGTACAATACCATTGCTCGCCACCTGCTGATGCCAGACTCTATTTTCCAAACCCAGATTGGCCCCCCCTTCTTGGTAACTGCCCCCAGTTTATAGACTGGGCATGACATTTTATGGTGTGGAATATCCCTTGGGTCAGGCGGGGTCACCTGTCCCAGCTGTGCTTCCTCCCAGCATATCGCTGCAGAGACAAAAAAAAAAAAATAAATAGAGTTCTTGACTTCAGATAAACAAAAAACCCAAGACATCAGTGTGTTATCACCATTCTATTCCAAATCCAAAACACAGTGCTGTAACAGCTACTAAGAACACATTAGCTTTATCCTAGCTGAAACCAGGACACTTTCCCACTATGAAGTGGGAAATTTATTTTTTTGGTGAAATTAGAATCATCACTATAACCTAAAGAAATGACCAGGAAGCAATGTGTCCACTCTGCATTTATTTACAATTAGTGATGACACACAAGCATAGCCTTAACTTTAAGTAGAAAAATAGCATCATGTACTCAGGAAGCATTGGTCTGCCCTACTTAAAGATTTCTTTTTATATTTGCAAACAGCATGTTTAGAGAAATATTTATATAGAGAGAGAAGGTCAAATGTGAGTAAACTGCAGACAAAGTACCTGATGCAAAAGTGATAAGCTCTTTTGATGTTTTATCTGACAAAGAGAAGGTTCAAACTTAACTCCTATATTGTTGATTTCCATGTAGTTGACTCCGAGGGAAAAAAATAGTATTGAATCACTTGCCCTAGGACAAAATTACTTTTTTATTCTTTTATTTAGATTTTTACCAAGGTACATTGGTGCTCAGAGTTTGTTGAACAAACAAGTGTGTTGGTCCTGACTGGTCTATAGAGCTTGAGAAAATCCCATAATCTTTATAATGGGCTCCTTGGGCATGTGTTTGACAGGTAGAAGAAACTAGCAACCACTGAGCATTTTCTGCATTTGACATCATCTGTTAATGGCAATCCTCTGAAGCTTAGCTGCTGAAATGCCATCCACTGCAGGTAACATGAAATGCAGTAATTCCTGACAGAATCCAAAATGAAGCCTTTAATAATGAAACTTGACTTAGTTCAGTTATTGTTAAATATTGCATCAGCTGTGATAATACTTCCTTTCATAATTTCATCTTATTACTATAGCCAGATGGTTTTCAAAGTTTGGTTTAGTGCTTGTGAAGGATTTGCACTGGACAGCCTGAAGTCCAAAATGGCAAAGTCTGTCTGACATGTCAGTGCTAGTCAAGGGTGACTCCATTGGCACTGCCATAGCTGAACTGGTTTGAACCACTGCATTTTATATAGCCACAGTCTTTCCCTTGGACTTCAGTACCTGAACATGCTACTGACTTGTTATGAACTTGTTATTCTGAAGGGCCTCACATAAGGCTCTTTCCTAAAATTACATCTTACTCTTCACATTTTCATCTCTACCAGTGAAAAAACACAGGATACTGCACTCCCTAATGTATGTATTTGACTTCGGGATGCAGTGTTTGGAGATGAAGATACTATATTTCTGAAGAACTGATGGATGAAGAGCTAAGACAAAGAACTGAAATAAATAGTAAACTTCTAAAGGTGATGCTTTGTTCCTTCAAGGCAATGGGAAAAGGCAAGGTGAACCTTTGCCTTTAAGAGGGTGGAATCCCAGTTTGAAAATGAATTTAATGGGTCTTTCCCCTTGTCATTGGAAATCAAAGCAGAGGCAGAGTATATGCTCAATTTGCACCTATTTGTGGGAAGTGTAAGTCTCCTATTAGTAATATTTGTGGGATTTCTGTAACAGAAGGGTAGGACACAGTGGGATACTGTGTGTTTATAAGGGAACCCGTGTGTTTATGTGATCCACTGTCTGAAGGACTCCACATGTGCCCCATCCCTGGAAGTGTCCATGGCAGGAGGGTTGGAACTAAATGATCTTTTAAGGTCCCTTCAAACCTAAAACATTCTGTGATTCTACAACCTGTGTCCTGGGGTGGCAGATCCTCTAGACTGGACTTCCACAGACTTTCTTTTTGGTAGGATAGAGAAACCTGTAAGAATAATTTTTGTTAATTTAAAAAGCATCTTTAAAAACAGTCTGTGAACACAGTCAAACTTCATGGTTTTAATAGGTACACCTATTTTGATTGTTGCAGTCTCCATTTATATAAGGTTGCTATTCTTCAACGCACCTCACATCTCACCCAAAATTAGTACTCATAATCTCAAATTGTTAGAACGATTACAAGAGTTTGTACTCTTATGTAGAATGGTAACACAGTGTTTCAGTTTTTTAGCTGAATATTTAATTTGGCTTTTTTTTTCTTTTTTTCCCCTTGAGCAGGCACAGAAGAATTTCTAAGTATAGGAGTAACTTGTAAATTACTTGATGAAAAAGTGTTACAGTGATAGTTTGATAGGTCCTTTAGTTTTAGTTTATAGTCCTTTTTAAAAAAAAAAATTAGTTTTGTTGTAACATTGATGAGCACTAATGTAGGGAATAACATCACATGGGCAAAGTGATGACAATGCATTAGTTTTGGGGGTGAAGGGTTATTGCAGTTGTTGGTTTGTTTTAATTTCCAACTATGATAAATGGAGACTGTCAAGAGAAAATTATTGTGAAGTCATAAAATTGTCGAGTAACTTGTGATTTTAAATGAGGCTGTAATGTTTTGGAGGAACAGATGCACAATCCTGGGGATATGACTTTATGCTATGGCTGAACTGACAGGGGATTTGCTTCCCTGTCTTTATCTCCTCTCGGGTTCCCTGCTGCTTTCCTCATATCTGTAGTGCCTATTGGACTGCATAATGTGTCACTTAAACTTGTGAGGTCAATATTTTAAATTTGATCAATAAGCTGAATCAGTTCAGCTGCAGTTCTGATAAACATCAGAAAATATAAGATGGAGGGAAGGAGAAGGCAGCAAGAAGACTTTGCAACAACAGCAAGCAAATAGGCCAGCACCCATTTATTTCATTATGCCATTCTTGAGAAAATCCATCACTGAGCTAAGGCTGTGCTTCACATTTGATGGAACATGGTTTGTACTATGATCCATGGGTCAGAACTTGGGATGTAAACAATGCTGTCGACTTTAAACTGGCAATGTTCAGCCTCCAGCCATTTTGATACAGGTTTTCCATATATGCTACTCTCCCAGAACATTGCAGGGTACTGTCTTAATTGGAAAGAATTGCTGAAAGAAGGAATGACCTGACTAATAATCATGTCTAAGGAATATGGCAAATGTGAATGGAAGGCTCAGAATCCCTACTGAGATATTGACAGCATCTCAGTTGCTGGTGTCATGATACAAAGGTACATGATGTTACAAGGTTAATTACTTCATACAGAACGGTGTTCTCAGTGGCAAACTGCTTACATTGTGTTTGCATTGATTTTCCTATAAAAGCAATATGTAGGATTGTTTTCTCTCACCAAATATATGGTATAGGTTCTAAGGAATTTTTAGTTCCAGAAAAAACAATTTTGATAGCTTAGAAAGCAAAGGTTTAGTGCAAAGCCCTCTTATCTGCCATAAATAGTCTGAAGTTGTAATTATATGAAAGTTAAGAAGAGATGGTGTCAGTTCAGACAAAACTACCTAATACAAATCTAATTTTTATTATTTTTTTTTTTTACTTAGTTTTAGTAGGAGCACATAAGAACAAATCAGGAGAGATTCTGCATTCAGAGACAAAGAATAGAATCTGGTAATGCAGGTACGATTTATCTGACTACCCATCAATAAGCTCACTAACTATGCATAAGCATACTATACTTTTATTGTAATGTTGTTGTTGCTATTTGCTCTGTTCACACCTGTGTTAGATAAAGAGGTGCATAGCCCTGTGCTCTGATGTAGAACAAAACTATAATGGGTTTTGCTGGGTCTCACTATCTGTTGCCTCTGATGTATAAAAGCACCCATGGGTGTAAATATTTGAATGGCTTCTTGTCAGACTAGACAGAGACAACATCTATGTGATCCACAGGAAAAAGAATGCTCTACAAACATGTTCTCCAAGAACATGCATTTTGCAATCATACCTTTTTTTGACAACATGGAGGCTTTCCTGCCATTTCTGAATACTGAAAAGATTCATTTCATTCTACACCATAATACTTCATGATTTATGATCTCAAGTGGATAACTTCATGTGCAGCGTCACTGTATTAGTTTAAAATTTTCACATTAAATCTTGTAATAATTCCTTGAAACACCATATGGCTGTCAAAATGCCTCTGAAGGACCAATAAATCATTAGATAAAAAGCACTTGAACATTTTTAATCTTGATGGATGCATACATCTTCTAGTATTTTTAACTACAGACTCCATTAACATAGCACACCACTGATATAATACTGACTGCAAAAGAAAATCTAAAAGCTGCATTCATTTAATAACAATTTGTAAACATCTGTCACTTGATATTTAGAAAACAGGCATATTTATGGGTGGTATTTAATAACGCTGGAGTTTTGTTGATTGCAGAGTGGAGAGGAAAAAGCATAATAGAAATTGAAAACAATTTCAATGTGACTGGCATTTTCCATGGTGACTTCTGTGACACAAAATGTTCCACAAGGGTTTGACAGCTGCTGTGTTAAAGAAAAGGCAAACAAGCACCAAGCAGCCACAAAATCCCATTCTAGCAATATGAGAATAAGTAACAGCAGCAATCAGATCCTTGTAGAAAACACTGCATTGAAATTGGCATACAAAATGTCATAGAGTAAGTAAAAAACTCCAGTTGGAGGATGGGAAAGAACTTCCCATTTCAGTTTGATGATTTTGTGGGTATAGCCATACAATTTACTGCTTAAAGAAACACATCAGTATCTGTAATTATACATCACAATTTTTCCGTGTTTCATCTACTGAACAGAGCAGTGTCTATTTGAACGTTTTTGAACCAGTCTTCAAAATGCCTTCAAAGCCTATTTTGTTCTTGTACCAACACAACACAGAACAAACACATGCAGGAAAAGTCAGCAGAAGAAGAGTTGCACAAAGGAACACCCTTGTTTTTAAGCAGTTGATGTATGCCCTTGGCAGACTTGTACAAAGCATTTACTCATTGAAGAAAAGAAAATGGAAACCAGAATAGATTTGACTTACAACCTAAGCAGCTATTATGACAAATAACAGGGTGACTTACATGTCCACTTCTAGAGAATGTTAGCAGTAATATTTTACCTTCTCTATGACTCCCTTCTCAGGAGGTTTTGACCTACTGACAGGCTATTTAGAACAGACCTTCAGAAGCAGTGTACTGACAGTAAAGACATCTTTTGTCAATTTATCTTATGTTGACTATGTCTGAAATATTAAGACAATCATCTTGACCTCTGACTACTGAAATGTCAAAGGTTAAAAAAGTCAGAGGATTTGGCTCTGTAAGCTTAAGGAATGGAGGTTTACCACCATGAATTTGTGTGGGTTTTCTTGGTTGGTTTTTTTTTTTTT
>VWZF01006662.1:96946-133493 GCA_013396755.1 Sclerurus mexicanus | reverse complement strand
TTGTTGTTGTTGATTTGTTTTGTTTTGGGTTTTTTGTTTGTTTGTTTTTAAACCCTTTCTCTGTTTCAGTGGTGAGTTATGTAGCCTTCACTCTTGGTGGGCTAAAAAAGGGGCTGAGATAGCAAAAAAACCCCTGACCATTAGCTAATATTTACCCTATCACTACTCAATATATTTGCTGCTTTTGGTATTTTGCATTATATTAATATCCACTTGTAAAAATTGGGTTATATTCTGATATACTTTTATTTGGGTTTATGTTTTTAATAAGTTGCTTTAATTGCTATCAGAGGAAAGCATTACTTACCTTTACAGATCAGGATCAGAGACAAAGAGCTCAAGACTAGAAGCATCCAGTAATTTAAGTGCCACTTGCAAGAAAACTAACACCTGCTTTTTCAGACTATGTTGTATTGCATAATGTATTTTTGTATTTTTGAATGAAAAGGAGTTCTGACCAGGCAGACTTTGAAAACTATTATTTTCTGTCAGATTGAAAATATAAAATTGACGTTGTCCAAAAAAGAAAGATTTATAAATAGGCTTTTTTTTTTTTTTTTTTTTTTTTTTTTGGGGCGTGGGTTTTTCTTTTTTTTTTTTTTTTGGTGGGACAGTGATATACTTTTTTCATGAACTTTTGAAATTGGTGTTAATCTGATGATGGTTGACTAGTGTGTGTTGCTGTGGGTCTCCCTTGGACAGTTTTGTCTGAACTTTCAGTAAGAAGTATGTCATTTGCTGCTCCACTGCTCAATGTCAACTTTTAAAAGCAAATTCCTGTGATAGCATTTTAATGTGTTTTTAAAGAAGAGCAGAGAAGGAATAATCTTCTTTTGATGCCAAGGCAGCAGTATGGGCCTATGCTGTGATTATGAGTAAGAAATTAAATGCTTTTGGTTCAAATCCAGTTTATGTTTATGCATAGATATTTGGCAGGGACCTACTGTGACCATCTAGTCCAACTGTTTAACCAATTCAGGGCTGATAAATTAAAAGGATAGCATTAAGACCATTGTCCAAATGCCTCTTAAACAGTGGCAGGCTATGGTGGGTTTACCTTGTCTGAATGCCACTCTGTCACTCCCCTCCTGAACAGAACAGGGTTGGGGAAAAAAGTTGGAAAGACCTCACAGATTGAGACAAAGGCAATTTAATGACGCAAAAGCAAAGGTCACATATGGAAGCAAAGGAAAACAAAGTATTTTATCCTATAATTCTTATTACCTGGCGGTGCCCAGCCACTTCCCAGGCAGTAGGGCTTCAGCACAAGTAATGTTTGAGCTGGAAGACAAATGTAAATAGTGAATGTTTCCTCCTCCCCTTCTCCTTTCTCCTAACTTTTATTGTTGCTGTGGAATATCTATTTAGTTAGTTTGGGTCAGCTGTCCTGGCTATAGCTTCTTCCAAGATCTTGCCTACCTATAACCAGCTTATGAGTGGGAAAGCTGGAGAGAGAGACTTGATTGGGAGCATTGCTCAGAAGTAGCCAAAATGCTGGTGTTTATCAACATCTTTCTAGCTACTCATACACAGTACAGCACTGTGGGGACTGCTGTGGGGAAAATTAACTCCATCTCAGCCAGAACTAATACACAGACTCGTGCTGTGGACCTCTAGGAAACCTGCTGCAATGCTTGTCCACTCTCTTGGTTAAGAAACGTTTCCTAATGTCCAAACTAAACGTCCTCTGTTGCAGCTTTGAAATGTTCCCATGAAGCCCTGGATCCCAGGGAGAAGAGATCAGCACATTGCTCTCCATTTCCCCTCCTCAGGGAACTGCAGAGAGCCATGAGGTGACCCCTCAGCCTCCTTTTCTCCAGACCTGACAAACGCACAGCCCTCAGCTGCTCCCTGCAGGATGTGCCTTTCAGCCCTTACACCAGCTGGGTTACGCTACCCTGGATGCATTCAAGTGCCTTAGCACTGCTTTAAAATTGTGTTGTCTAGAACTGAAATTCAGGCTCTAAGGTCTTATTCAATATATCAAAATTTGAAATACAAAATAGCCAACAGTGAGTCACTTAGGATTTGCTTCATGAGAAAGCTGAAGCCACATAAACAGTCTGCCCAGGCTCTTAGTCAAGCATCATGTTCCTTACATTTCCAGCCATAAGAAACCCATTGTCTTCAGGCTGTTCTGTTTCTCTGGGGAGTCCCCTGTCTCATGAATCTTGTCCAGCAATGTTATTAATCTTGAGCATAAAAAATGAAATTTTCTGAGCAGGAAAAGAACATTTGCTCAATTTTCTTAGCAGGCACTGCTCATGGGGACTCAAATTTTTTTCTCTGAGGTCAAGGATGTTTAAACCATATTACTTGGCAACAGGACTGTTTCCAAGTGGCTCTCTGCAAACCATATTTATGTTGCAGCATTACAGTTTGTTTTTAGAAAAAAAGTCTGATCAATAAATGAAGATCAATAGGACAGAGAGAACTCTACAAAATATAGAAGTGGGGTATATTATTCCAGTTTCTGAATGGAAGGAAAGTTTTCCTTTAATTCCCAGAGTAAATGTTTTAGAAGAGATTAACTGGGAGCTCTTGAAAATTATATGTGAAAGTATTTACCTGTGAAACTTAAATTAGTTCAATTCTAAGAACTTTGAGATACATTGCAAAAAGAAAAAAAAAAGATAAAAGTTCTTCCTGTGAGATGGAAAATATTTTTGTTCTTACAAGCAGAAGAAATACACAGATTGCAGTACTTTTTTTAATTGTTCTATGGAATCATTTTGTCAGATTTCTACATATCCTTTAATTGGCACTGTGTGTTTATTTCCTGCTTTGTTCTTCAGTTCCAGTGGAAATGCCTTGAAGCTGTCCTGATCCAACAGTAATCCTGAAATTGGGATTAGAGGGTTGGAAAGCACAATAAATACTTGCATGCAGTCTGCAGCACTCTGAGAGGACAGAAATATAATCTACAGTGAAGAGCAGCAGAAGGTGTTAGGTGAGTTACTGCTAATTGATAACTCCAGGTCTTTCAGATATGGAAAAACTCTGACGTCCAGTGTCTGATGGGGTATATAAATAGTCTCTTCCTCCCTTTCAAAATAAACTTAATAATGAAACTCTCTATAGCTGTTTATTTCTACTCATAAAGATAGATACATATGAGTTTTGGCTTAGTCATCTGTGGTAGTTGTATGTTTATTGAAAAACATTCAAGCTCTAATCCTTCTTTCTAGGCCAAACTACACAGGAAATCCTCCTTTATATTTCCTTTTGCTGATTTTAATTCCATACAAAAGTGTTCCTAAACCAGTTTGAATAACTTTTGAGTGTGTTTCATAAGACATGATCTCAAATGTTTCTCTGTCTGTATCAAAGAATGCAGTCATACTCAGATGAAATATGAAACCTTTTCAACATTTCTTCTCCCTGTTTATTGGAATATTTTTGCCTTCTTTCCTTCTAGGAAAAATTTGAGTGGAAGACTAGAATTCTTCATTCGTGCTCCAAAAAGAAAGATACTGAGTTGGTTCCTTTCTTGGCGTCATCTGAGCTGCAACTGCCAAAAAAAAAATGAGTATGCAAGAAAAGTGGCACTTGCTTGATTTTAACTTATGTTCTTGAATCTAAGCTCAGCTTCAGCACCTGAGGAAATTTGGAAATTATATGTCAGTGGGCTATAACGTCAAGGTATGCCTGTTGACTCAGGCCTGTGAAAATAAAACGATGGCTGTACTACAACTTAGAATAATAAGACACTGTAACAGTGGTCAGTACAGAACAGAACAAGACACCAAAAAAGTTAGTGGTGCCTTTGAATATAAACAAAGACAGAAACAAAGGTACTTTTTTCACAATGATAATGGAAAATTGCGTCCTTTGTATGGGAGAGAGAATATCTCCGGAAAATCAGATCAAATGAATGTTTGTGTTTCACTTGGAGTCAAGTAAATTTTTGGATTGAAATCTTAATGTCTAAGGAATTTGGTTAGAGTCTAGAGATGTTCATGTTTCTTTGAATTCATAACATTTTTTTTAAATAGCTAAGGTTGCTGAATACTGCATTTCTCTATCAGGATTATTTGACTGCTAAACCAAACTGATGATTTTTAAGAAAAGTTAGGTAAAATGTCTGCCTGGTAAGCACCTTCATTGTATCTAGAGCTTCAGGTACTGCTAAGCAGAGATAGAACAAATGTCTAGTAAAAATACAGGTATATTTTTTGAGTGAATAGATTACTTCTTTACTGTGCTTAATCTGACAATTTTTTGCTTCTTTTAGGGAAAATGCAGAGTAATATCTGAGTGGAAGTGCCAAGACTTTACTTTGTAAGACAAGAATGATCTTTAGACGAGGTACTGTGAATTGATGACATCACAGAAAATTTATGTGGGCAAAAACAACTCACAGGAATTAAACTCCAATATTCATACTTTTCTAGAGAGCATTCAACGTCTAATTGCTCACTTCTGAAACGGCGTGTATTCAGGTATTGTGTACTATTTGCTATATCCTTTTTTTTACTTATTTAATGAAAATAACAGAGACTGTAGCCTTTGCCCAGAAGAAGAGGGCTCAAAAGTCTGTGTATTACCTGGAAAAATAAGACATGAGATGTCAAAATATTCCAGTTACGTGTACTTTGCAGCATTCTGAAATGGCAACAAGCTACATTAACTCTTAAGCAATTATTATTCTATTGTTTGTATGCTATTGAAAAATGGTGGGTTTTTCAATATTACAGTTAATATTTAAAATTTTTTTGTTGAATATTGAGCCCAAAGGGTGGCTCTTCTTCTGAAGAATTTTCTTTACCATTTAACATTTAGAGATACAAATCCAACATCTTGATGTTTTACTTAATAGTTTATTCTATTTTCTGAATTTTACTTAAGCAAATCTCTTTTTGAAGCAAAGAGAACCAAGAAATGATAGCAGCTTTTGATTAACAGGAAGAATGGTTCATCAGCTGGGAAAGAGCACACACTCTAACTTAAATTTTTTCTGCTGGGGGTTTGTATGCAATGAGTATGGAAGAGACTCCCTGTCCTTTCATACACACAGAAGAGAAATGTAGCTACCAATAAAACTTGATCTGCTTTACTGGTTACATTTTTTTGTACAGCTTTATGTGAAAGTCCATTTCCACAGATTTCACAGAACGTTAAGACAGTTTATAAACAAGGAAAGCAGAAAAAACTACTCATTTTCTTAATTTACTCCAAGTAGTAGCTTCAACAAGATTAACACTGTGGCTCATGTCTTTTGCCTTTATAGAACTAAGTAAATATTTAGCAATAATCAGATTTTTAAACATACACTATCTAGGGTTTTTTTTATGTACTTCAGTTTTTTAGAATATAGGCCATATAAATCTGTATGTTTAAAACATCCCATTTACATGTATGTTAGAAAGTTCCCCTTTTGTTCTCCCTGGTGAGCCTGTTGGTTACCTACTTACTAATATTAGATTTCAAGAGCATGTTGCAGCATACATCGATTCCATCTACTGGATGGAATTACTTTTTCCAAGAGTACAGGGGATGAAGGGTTTCTGTCATCAATATGCAGGTTATATTTATGGGAACAGAATACTGTGCATGTGAAAGGGCAAATGTAAATGATGAGTCAGGTCTGAATTATATCAGACAGGCTTTGGCTTTGCTGGCCCACCTTGACAGTTCACTTGCTAGAGGCATAATGTAACCAAATTAGAGCCCTCTGTCAAGTCTCTGTAGGGGTCCTACTTGTCTTTCACAATGTGGAACATCAAGCTGAAAGGGAATTTAAGCACAAATCAGTTTTATGACTGCAGGTATTTTCTACGATGTGAGTTTCAGAGAAAGAAGCTCGGGGAATTCAAGCACACTGAATTTTCTAAGCTATGTGTTAGCTGAGATGGAAACACGGAGATAAAGAAGGAGGTTTTGAAGGTGGACTTTTATCTTCCATTTGCATTTCCTCGGAGACACTTTCCTCCTTGGGATGCAGGTTTGCTTTACACTTGTAGTCACATGATGTACTATAAAATGTTCACAATGAATCACTGGGTACTCTTTTACTAAAACAACTGCTTTCTTTGGCATGCTCAGTGAAATACTATTTACATGACGTGATAATGAAAATATATTTAGCTTGCAGCATCTCCAACAGAAAAAAATCCATGAAATGTGATTTCAGGGTCATCGTGAGTTCAAACAGAGAAGCAAATCCAAACTAAACTATTCCAACTCATTACTTGGAATCAAATAAAATTTCCTTTTTTGATGTAAATCAAAGAGAAATGTGTTTACAATATCTCTTTTCTTCCTTGTCCCTCTAATAGGAATAATTTTGGGGTTTTGTGCATATATTCCTAGCCTAGCTTAGTTATGTTGCTAAATTTTTTGAATCATAAATATTTCAAAGTAAAAAAAAAAATTAAGAAATATTGAGTTTTATGTAATTAAAGACAAAGTGATACAGCAATTCAGAAAATAAAAGATTTTACCAGATAATCTCAGATAGATCAACCTCGACCTTTAAAAACAAACGAAACCAAACCAAACCAAACACAACAATAAAACCCCGAAATCTCAGCAAAAACATTCCCCAAACAACCTTGATATTTTTGTTAGTATTTCTGAACAAAGAACCTTAGTGATGAATCAGGAAAGTGTTCTAATATGAACTTGATATTTCTTTCCTGCTAATTAAAAAAGGAACCAAAAAACCAAAAATAAAACCCAGACCAAACCAACCAACCAACCTACCAAACAAAAGCCCACAAAGAAACCCCTCAGCAACACATCCCTTCCTCAAAGCTGGAAGTAGAACATGACTTCTACCTTTTTTTCATGTTTTTCAAAAGGATACTTTTAATTATAAACTTGTGGACCCCAAATGACATATCCAATAACTCATTAGTAAAGTCAGATAAGCAAAATCTGCAATAGATTTTTTCAAACTAGTAGTTCTTTGGGTGTGGAGTGGAGGTGTCATAGGGAATTTACATTCATAATACAAAATTACTTGGTGCTTCTCATTTACCAAAACATAGAATGAATATCCCTTTTAGACAGCTGCTACTGCTTTGTGTCAGTGTGTAAGTAGAGCCAGCTGCATTCTCTGTTTTGACTTAACTGTGTGTTTGGATGGGACATTATTGTGTAGGTGCCCATCTTTGAAAGGGGTTATTAGCTTCAGGATTTTTTTATTTAAGTTAGGTTTTAATCAAGTCTAAGTTTTGGGTTCAGTTAAGCAAATTACTTGTAGATCTAATAGTAAAGATGTGAGTATTATAAAGCAGTGAAAATGTGCCTTCAAAATAACATAAAACATATTTCTACCTGCACGTGGAAGTGTACACTGAAGACTTTGGTTCTGGGTGTGAAGTGCAATCCACCAGTTTTTAGAGTCTGGGGAACTACTTATAGCACGGAATATTAAGACAATTGTTTTGGTAAAATATGGATTCTAAGCATAGGCAAAGCTACAAATCACCTCTTGTAAGAGTTGCCAGCTATGATTGCTGCAGTCCTATCTGTGCAATTGCACCTGATACATCTGCAAGGCAAAGAAGCACTGTGATCTCCATTTGTCACACAGAGAAGTTTAGGAGATGACAGATTAGTGATTCTCCAAATCATATGGCACAACCAATAGCAGGAAAAAATATATTCACTAAGAAGCAGCACCCATCTTACACAGTGCTGTGAAAAACTGGAATGTCCAGCATGTGAGGTCTAAATCCTTCCGTAAGGTGCTTCTCACTCTCAGCAGTTCAGACCTGTCTGGCTGCTTGCCCAGTTGAATCCCAAATGGCCTCAGTTCTGAAAAATCCCCCTGTGATTAATGCCTTTCATGTCAGTAGCCTCCCACACTTCAAAGATTCTGCTATGAGTTTGGTTCCTGATTTCAGACTACAAAACTCTTTCCACCAATGAGAACAGACTGAAGTAATTTTCCATTCCAAAAGTAAAGTTACAGTGCCTGAAGAGCAGCAATTTTTTTTTCATACGTGCTCTTAATTAAGTTTGCAGTAGATATTTTGGTCTGAAGGTATGACCTGTGAAATATCTGGAGTTTTTTTATTTTTGTGCATGGAAAGGAACTTGAGGCTAAGCATCAGAACATGTTTAAATGAAGGTAAATGCTGCTAGGCTAGGCACTATGGTAGCCAAGCTGGATTCTGTCTGAAGAGTAGTTTTCTGATGTATTGTAATTTATATCTTTTAATTATTGCAGTTTGAAATGGTTAAATATTGTCGTTGGGCTTTTTTTCCCCCTCAAAAACACTTTAGTTCAAATAAAAACTAATGCAGAGGAGTGATAGGGCAAGGCAAATGAAGGACGGGCTGAAAAATCACCATGATATTTCCTATCTGTTACTTGTTCTCAGTTTTATCACTGTCTTGCTGTGTGATTTGGGACAAAAATAGTTTCCCTGCTGAATGCCATGGCTTTTTCATCTCTAATACTGGATTAATAGCTTAATCACTGGCCAGTTGCTGGGTTATAGATGACTGTTCTTTCCTTTACTTAAGAGCACGTTTGAAGAATCAGCAAACGTGTTGTTATGGGCCGCTTACTGTGCCTGTATATGCCCTTTTAATGTATTTAAATCCCAGTCAGACACAAGTAAATATTCTTGCATATAGATGTGAAGCTGTTTAATATCACACCTTTGTAAAGGGAAACTCATTGGACACTCAATAGAAGGAGCTGAAAATAAAACTGAATATATGTACTTTGTCAGCTTATCCAAGAAAAGAACTGATATAATGACTGTAGTCATTGCAATTTTATGAACTACTCACAGTTTTGGGGTTGCAAAAGTAGAAATTTATAAAGAAGTTAGTTGAAGCTATGTGAGGGTTTGAAAGACTTAAAACAGATTGATTTTGTAAACTGGTTAAGATAATAATGTTTCTCTCTAAGCCTATTCTTTCGAGTGAAATTTCATCAACAGTCTATTATAATTTTTAATTTTATAATAAAGGTATACTTTAGAAATTTAAGATGTTAATTAAATCATTCACCAAATGGAGTACTTTATATATGCAATTGATTTATTTTAATTTCTTTGAAAGATAAATAAAATTTTGACACTCACTAACATTGAATTTTCAAACAAAAACTCACTAATTTTGGAGAGATTCTGTGCTTTCATAGCCTAGAAAACTAATTTATACAGTTGAAACAGATTTTTCATAAAAGTGACTGCTGAGTGATCATAATCTGCAAGACACAATAGTGTCCTATTTTTTTCCTTTCCTCCTTGCAGAAAGTTTGAGTTAATATCTAAAACAAAATCTGAGGATGCAACTCAGTAGCAATTTAGAACCTGAATCATCACCTTTTTTATTTCTAATCACTATTCTCACTGCCGTGATGTAAGATTTTTAGGTCCTTTTTCCTTACCATAAGGAATTTTTCCCTACTTTTTTCTTTATGTGTTTCTAAATTAAGGGTAATTTAAAAATGCATCTGTGCACTACAGGATTAGTTTGCCTCCAGCTGGCACTCCCATTTTTGTTTTCTGTTTATGATGCTGCTTAAGATAGAGTAATTGCCTTTATCAAGTTCTGTGTGAAGTAGTTTTCTATACAGATATTTTCTAATGGTGCTTTAAGTTTTGAGTGAATAGTTTTTGTGCAAACAGTTTGAAATAGTTGGAAAATATAAATTAACTTGAGTTAATCTGTTTGAACATAACCAAATGAGAGTGTAAAAACTCATTCGAACTTTTTTGAATATGAAGGATATGACCATGGTATTTGTAGATATACATACTTTTTTTTGTGACATACAGTAGTGTTTCACTATATATATAAATTTATTCTCATCCACATTCCTTGGGAAAAGACATTGAGAAGAAAACAATATGCCAGTAGGAACATATCAGCAATTTTAAATGCTTAGATTACCTTGCAGCCTTACTAATCCCTCTTTGGTTAGCAGAGTGGGTTTTTCTGTTATTCAAACGTAATTGTTAAGACAAGCTGTTCTACTTTTGACAGCGCTATTCAAAACAAAATATAACAAAAGAGTGAGAAACTTTCTTACTGCAAAAATACCACAGAGATTTTAAACATTGCTCTGTCTTGTAAACTTTAAGCAGCATATTCTTAAGTTATCATAGATGGCAACTTTTTCTTTTAAGGAGATACTACACTCAATGTTTCATTACTAAAAAAAAAAGGTACCAAATTATATAGAATCATTTAGGTTGGAAAGACCATTAAGATCATTGAGTCCAATCATAAACCTGACACTGCCAACTTCACAACTAAACCATGTCTCTAAGTACCACATCCTTAAAAGACTTGTAGTTGTGGTGTTAAGGTCATTGGATTACTGGTGGACTTGGCAGTGCTGGGTTAACAGTTGTACTTGATTATCTTAAAGGTCTTTTCCAACATAAAAAAATTCTATGATTCCATGGCCTGCACATCTTTTGAACACTTCCAGGAACAGTGGTTCTGCCACATTCCTGGGCAGGCTGTTCCAGTGCTTGGCAGCTTCCTTTGGTGAAGAAATCTTTCCTAATATACAATGTAAACCTCCCCTGGCGCAACTTAAGGCCATTTTTTCGTGTTTTACTGCTTGTTACTTTTGAGAAGATGTTGATTCCCATCTCACTACAACTTCCTTTCAGGTTGTTGTGGAGAGCAATAAGGTTCACCCTGAGCCTCCTTTTCTCCGGGATGAACNNNNCAATAAGGTTCACCCTGCGCCTCCTTTTCTCCGGGATGAACAATCCCAGCTCCCTAGGATGTTCCTCATCAGACCTGTGCTCCAGACCCTTCCTCAGCTCCTTTACCCTTCTCTGGATGCACTCCATAACCTTAATATCTTTCATATTGTGAGGGTCCCAAAAGTGAACACAGGATTTGAGTTGCCAGTACAGAGTGCCCAGTGCCCAGTACAGGGAGATGGTCCCTGCCCTGGTGCTGCTGGCCACACTACTCCTGATCCAAGCCACAATGCCCTCAGCCTTCTTGACCACCAAACAGCATCCCCAGGCCCTTTTCCACTGGGCAGCTTTCCAGCCACTCTGCCTCCAGCCTTTAGGACTGCAGGGAGTTGTTGTGACCCAAGGGCAGGATCAGGCACTTGGCGTTGTTGAACCTCAGACCACTGGCCTCAGCCCATCCATCCAGCCTGTCCAGATCCCTCTGTAGAGTCTTCCTGCCCTCCAGCAGATCAACACTCCTATGCAGCTTGGTGTCATCTGACATCTAATTCTTCATTTAGCTCTTGATCTTCTCAGCTAAATTATGGGTAGATGTTAAACAGAAGTCTTCCTAATACTGAGCCCTGGGGAACTCTGGTTGTGAGCAGCTGCCACCTGGATTTAAGTCCACTCACCAACACTCTCGAGGCCCAGCCAACCAGCTTAAACAATGAGGGCTACCCCACTATATCTCCTTCCTTGCCCATTCCCTTTGAAGGGTTTATAGACATTCAGTGCAGCACTCCAGTTGTGCAAGTCATCCCATTCCATAATGGCAACTATGTCATAGTTTTCCTACTGTCAGTGGCTCCATCTTGTTTGTTGCCTGTGCTGTGTCCATTGGTGTTGATACACTTCCATTGGGCTATTGATCCAGCCACCTTTTTTTTTTTGAAGGAGAAGCCACTTCCACGGTTTCTAACGCATCAGTAATTCTTGTGTCTTTGCTGCCACATGAATCTCCATCCCCTGTCTCCACTGAGAAGGACCTCACTAGCACACCGTCCCTCAAATACTGGTGTGCTGCTCCCAGGCTTAGCTCTGCTGTACTTAATTTTATACCTTTCTCCCTTCAAATCTAGTTTAAAGTGAGCCCTGATAACTCCTGTGCAAAGACCTTTTTCCCCTTTGAGCCAAGCATGCCCCATCTATTGCCAGCAGGTTCAGTGTTATGTAGACTGACCCATGAACCAAAAACCTAAAATTCTGCCAATGGCACCAGGCTCAACTCCAGGTTCTTCCTGTTTTCTCTATCTTTGTTACTGTGACTGGTAGGATACAGGAGAACACTCCCTGTCTTCCTGATCCCTTAACCAGTCATTCTAGACCCTCAAAGCCTCTATTGATTGCCCTCAGAGTTATCATTCCAACTTCTACGATACACTTTATGATTGCCTTGGCTAGTAAGGAAAATGTGGGACAGAGTGATTAAAAAACCTGCATAATGAGCTACATCAATGCCTCATTTACCAGCAAGAACCATTAGAATTCAGATCCAATTAGTGACATCAGAGGAAGGTGTAGCCTCACATTTCTATCAGCAATGACACTGCTATTACTGATTGTGTTCACCCTATAAGCCTTCTGTGGAAAGAAATGGCATAATCAGCAGAGTGCTGTCAGCAAACTATGCAGTTGATACAGCTGATTCTGTGCACTGTTGCTTATACAGGAAAATTATTCTAACAGGAAAGACACCTAGTCAGGTGTCAGGAGTACTGAAGTGGTTGCCTCAGAGCACAAAAGTAGGACAAGCACTTCTGATCATTCTGACAATCTGTAAGACCCCAGGTGTCCAGCTACAAGCTCATCGAAGAGGTTTGACTTTAAAGCTAGACAAGGCTCCAAAAGTCCACTCACCAAATCTATTAAAAGGGCTTTCAGTTCTTTTAATACCTTGAGAGATCACA
The DNA here is from genome assembly GCA_013396755.1 of Sclerurus mexicanus. Taxonomy (NCBI): domain Eukaryota; kingdom Metazoa; phylum Chordata; class Aves; order Passeriformes; family Furnariidae; genus Sclerurus; species Sclerurus mexicanus. The sequence goes on along the minus strand of VWZF01006662.1, from coordinate 120,913 downwards.
TGGGAGAAGACACCACACACGTTTCTCAGAAGGTCAAATAATACACTTTTACTGGGAAACTTTGGAACATAAGGGAACTTGGCAAAAGTTTAAAGGGCAACATTCAACGAAAATAAAATATTCCACAAAACATTGACTTAGCACATGCTAATCCATACAATTTAGCAAAATCGGGCCCATCCAACTTTAAATTTCCCAAATATTAAAAAATGAGACTAGGAGAAGAAGAAGAAATAAAGAAAGAGAGTGGAAAACAGAGAATTACAGGTACCTCTGCATCCCTGGAGTCCTGATCAGCTTTGTTTAAATTCAAGGATATTCCTGATATTCTTGGTAAAAGACAGCCATGAGTTCCCCAGCTTAAAAACATAGTGATTAAAGGGACAGCTCCTGTTATTTACTTTTGTACTTTCTATGTTTATTTGATGCCCTTTGCTTCTTATGCTGTGTATTGTGTTTATGCCACTAATGATTTTGTAGACCTATATCCTCTCCCAGTAATGATGTGACAGACCTAAATCCTCTGTTCTCTGAGTTGTCTTGTTTCTAGACTTGAAAGGCCAACCCTAAGTGGTTCTTCTGTAAATGTGTACCTATCAGAAACTTTTCCATGGAAGTTTTTCTGATTCTGGATCTCTGTATTCACACTCTACATGAAAGGAAGGAAAAGACAGTGCAGCTATTTCCAGCACTCCCCAGGACATTTACATCTACTGAGTGGAGGCAGGATAACTTACCTACTAAGTAGTGGATGTCAGAGTTTGTTTTCTTTGCACAATTGAGCTTTATTTCTTGCTTGGAGCACAAAGTGAAAGTGGGTGCTTGCTTTTACCTTTTCTGGAGGCATATATAAACAAAGTTTGTTGTATGATGGTCAAATGCATCCACAGCTCCGAAAATGTCAAAAATTAACCCAGGAGCATTGTAACATTTGTTTTTAATCAACATAATGATTTTGTAATAACATATAAGGGTTTATTGCTCAGATGAAAATAATTTGTAGAACATGTATGAAATTAGTAGTGTTGTAGAAGAAGTAAGACCTGCTCAGCTGGGAAGTTTTGGCAGAATTAAATCCTTTACAGATGAGTCATCTTTACAGTCCACTTTCTCCCCTTTTGATTTTCAACTAATTGCTAACACAATTTTTAAAGATACTCAAATCTGATTATATAATCATATGTTTTAAAAAACTTGGTGATATTGCTTTTATTTTCGGTATTCTTTTCAGACTCTTCTGTGGAGTTTAAAATTTCTTGTCTGTGGTTGGTGTTGCTGTCTGGTGTTCTGTGGTGTTCTGTTGTGTTCAGTGTACTTAAAGCAGAGGTCAAATGTGGACTCTGCTTGCAGCAATTACCTGTTCACCAATCAACACCAGTGTCTTTCTTTTCTGTTCCTAAATGCTAAAATGCCTAATCACAGGAATTTATTTCAAGTTAGGGAGTGGGATTTCAGCGAGACTGAATCATGGGTAGGTCTTATAGGCGCATTCAAAGGTGGGCCAGTGGTAGTGATTGTCTACCTGCACAGTGATGTGCAGGAGGGGTTATTTGTCCATAGACACAGAAGCAGCCAAGATTAAGACAGTGACCTCAACTATACAGCCTTTTGACAGGAGAACACGACAGTAAAATAGTGTAACAAGTGAATAGATCAGATAATCTCAAAGATAAAGTACTTTCTAAAATTCACTCCTGAAAGTGTTGATGCCTATCACAGGTCTTTCTGTGATAAAAAGGGCACAAAAAAAACATTGGATTGTTCTGTCAGCATTGAAGTTCTGTTACGTACAGAGCAACCCAGAGCACAAAAAATATCAAGTTCCAAAAAGGTAGAATAACATATGTGTATATGCATATATATAACACTATATATATAACATAGTTGTATTGCAATAGTATATATATAACAGTATATATATAATATAGCTGTATATTGTATATATTTGCTTGTGTGGTTAAACTTGTCAGTGTTAAGAAGGTTGAGTTCTCCTTTCACCTGAAACTGAAGAACTGCAGAATCTGTTTATATGGAGCTGCATAGTAAGAGCATGTGATTTGATCTTGTGATTTGAGCATGTTCATTTTCTTGTTCTGGTAAAAGTGAAAACTGCCTTTCATTTTTAGTTACCTTGTTTAGCAGTTAAACAACTGTAAAACTTCAGTTAAAGGACAAATTGTCCTATGTTCTTTTTTAAATGAATCAAGACTTGCAACTTTTAAAAAAGTACATAATTGATGACTGGTCCAACCATCCCAAGCAATGGTTGAAATCCATGTCTAGCTTCTTACTCTATTCATGGGAAATACATAGTCAAGAAAGAACATGATTTGTTGATACTTAATCAATTTCTCTCATCTTGTATGATAAATTGAAGAATCATTGTCAATATCTCTCTTTATCCTGAACAAATTTGTACATTACCACTTAAAAAGTTTAACTTCCTGCAGAAACCTGCTTTTGGAACTGGAGTGTTTTCTTGGAAAATACGCAAATACTGAAGATATTTCACTGGAATGATAGTCTTAAAATTGCAAGTCATAAAATTGTTATGAAATACTTAAATGGTTCTGCATTCAGCATTTTCATGATGCTAGCAAATATTCATTGTCACGACGTGGAATAAAATAAAAAACCACTCAGTGATTTCCAGTTTAATTTCTTCGATTGTCTTACTTTATTCCACTGATAATTTAGCTCTAGCTGTGAGATATCTCCACATCAGAAAATATGAATAGCTTCTTAAAATAAACAAAACCAATGTTTGGAGTAGGAGCAACTTTTCTGAGACCTGAAATAGTTCAAACACCAGTCCTTGTAGTGGCAGTGGTTATTTTATGACAGGTCAATAGTAGTATGTATTGGAGTAAAACAGCTATGTCTGATGGAACACAATTGTGCCATCCCTTCTGATATTTTCAAACATGTTCTAGAGCACATCATAGGTCTGGCATGCTTCAGTGCGTCTTGGTTACAGGTTATATGTTTGAGTCTATTATTTGAACTGCACACAGTATAGTTCTATCTCTTAATGAACACAGGAAGTTGACATGAGGCATTCTCAAGAAATAGAGTGAGCATTCATTTCAGTAAGTTCAGTTTATAAGTTTCTTATTCTGCATGAAACTGAAGGCATCATTCAATTTCCAGATGAGATAAGCTAAAACTAGATTATGAGAAAAAAGTTGACTGTAAATGCTATGTTCTCTGAACACCATGAGATAAACAACTATGAACAAATCGATTATATGTCCTAGTACCTGAAAAAGCATATTTTCTTTCCAGATAGCTGATGGAAAACTTCTCTTCAGTATCTATATGAAGATTCACAAGTGAAATATCCTTGCCTAGCAAAATTGTGAATATTTGCCCAGATGAAATGTTACAGTTTCTTTCTGAGATTTTAAATGATGCAAAGTTGATATCCTCCCACCCTTACTTCTTCAGTCTTTTGCTCAAATGCTCTATATTTATATTTGATTTAGTTAAATGTAACTTCATTTGCATTAACTGAATTCTGCTGATTTTTTTTTCTTTTGTGCTGGATCACAACTGGACTTCAGACATCTTCTGAAAACGAGGTTTTAGAGGCTAATAAGAGTCAGTACTCTAACAGGGGAACAGTGCTTTTCCACATTTGGTAGATGAGTGAATTCATAATCCCAGTTTGCCGTTATACTTGATATGTGACAAAAAGAAAGTAGCTATACCCAAAGATATTTCTGGGTGATAAATTGAAATTCATGTTTGGGGTAAACTTGTCTTTTGCTAACCAGCAGAAGACTAACTGCTCTGAAACACGTTTTGGTTTGGTTTGGTTTTTTGTTTGTTTGTTTGTTTTTGTTTGTTTTTGTTTTTTTTATGTTTGGTGGGCTTTTTTGTTTGTTTTTTGGTTTTGGGGGCTTTTTTGGCAGGGGGGGAGGGAGTTGTTTGGTTGGGTTTTTTTGTTTCTTTGTGAGCCTCAAGATAAGTCATGTCTGGAAAGAATGATTTCAAGACTGTACATGAGAGACAAGTGTTAGTCCACTGGAAACAGAGCAAACCTAGCCCTTTGGTTTTAACAGAAACTACTATGAGGGCTCCCAGCTTATATCCTCTCTAAAATCTGCAAGCTGTAGGATCTAAAAAGATAAAGATATTGGTCAAGTTTTGAACTATTGCGTGTTTTAGTGCAAAACACCCTCTGCAATCTCTATCTGAAAATACAGATGCTTAGCTGCCAGCTGAGTATGATCACAACAGCTGTAAAAAGGTGTTTCTTCTTTTTTCATACTAAAGGCATTCACATCAGTTGCTGTGTGACATGATAAACCTGTAATGCAGTGCTGAGTTTCATTTGCTCGCTTGCCAATATTAAAGAAGAATTCACTATAATATTTCAGGGATGATAGTCTTGTCTTACGGTGATCTAGCTTTTCTTTCTCTCATAGACTAAAACTATTACTACTACATGATGTTAATCATGAAAGTGAAGCATTAAAAGAAATTTTGAGGTTTTAAAACCCCCGATAAATTCTTAATAGTAGAAGGAATCTTGGGATGGATTGTTTCTGCATGTGTACCTGCTGATGTCATTTGCAGTAAATTTCAACTGCATTTTCATATTTGGGTGAGTCAAAGGTAAAAAGATAATCCCAAAGATGACAAAGTTAGGTCAGTCTGAAAGCATAACTGTAGATCAGAACTGGAATTAAAGAACAATAATGATGTCAAAAAGGAGTAATTCTCCCTGAGTAATAATAAGAACAATTTCATTGAGACAGCAGCCAGCAAAAAACATTAAGCTAGTTCACATAATATATTGCTTGGAACTGCTATTTTAGTTCCAAACAAAAAAAAAAAAACAAACAAAAAACAAACAAACAAACAAAAACCAAAAAACCAAAACCAAAAAAAACAACAAAACAAAACAAAAAAAAGAATAATAAAATTCTCTTCTCTGGTAAACACACAAAGTAAACTGGACTGGCTACTTGACATGTCAGTTTTCCACAGTAAGCCTTAAGTTCTTTGCTAGTGTTACTCAAAACAAGTCTTCACTGGTGTAAGTAACTACTGATGGCTGTTACGAGGCAGATGTTTAATATGGTTATGAAATGAGGTTCTTATTTGGGGAAAAAACTTTCATAGTCGACCTCTGCTTCAGTGGTCTTAATGGAGAAGAAAAATCCATTTGTGGTCTTTAAGATGGAACAGCTACTGCACTTCTCTGTGAGAAGAAGTCATTGCCTTTTATTAGCTTGCAAGTTAAGTATCTTGACCTTATGGTCTGATACCTCTCATACAGCTCCAGGCACTGAAGTGACATTGTAATGCCATTGAAATTAAAAAGGTTACTGTATTGTTTTCTACTCTAAATCTCTTATGTCTTGGATGTGAAACAGGATTTTGCATTAAACTTACAAAATTACTTAAAAAATTATTATGCATGTTACATTCACATTCGTTTTTCTACAGTTATATAGATGTTTCTTATGGGCTATGGCCATAAGACTTTTTATTTTCTGACAGGTCCCTGAAAATGTTTTAGCATAAAAAAACCCTTAAGAACTTGTAAAGCTATCTTATTTTTGTATTTACTTTTTGGTTATATAGCATTTTCTTTCCTATACATCTTGCAAATGATTATACTATTTTCTATTTTTGCTGCACAGGAAAATGGCAATTAAATATTTTGTTGAAGGTTGTTCAATAAAGAGTGCAGTGTTACCCTAGTGAATGCCAGATACGTAGCACAGTGATTAAACTCATTAATAAACTCCTTGCACCCAAACAGGACATCTGGGGATTTATGACAACCAACAGTTAATGTTTTCTCACACTTACTGTGGTGTGTTATAAAAGCTCTTACAGCATTCTTCTTTTTCCTAGAAAATGAAGGTGTCTGTCCCTGTTTGTACAAGCAGGGAATTATACTGGGCTCAGTAAATCAATAAGAAAATGAAATAAATGGGGTCCAGGTAGAATTTTCTGGTAATCTACTAGTTATTGAAGTCCCATAGTATCCTCAGCTCTGGAGTAGTCAATACAAATGCATTTAACCCAAAGAAGTTACACCATAGAGGTAGCCATAAACTTCAATACCATCAGGCTTTAATGATAACATCTGAAATTCTGCTGTATGCTATATCTGTAGCTAAAGTGTGTCCTGGGAAGTGTTATAATCTCCTTTTCTCTTGTGACATGCTTATGAAAATGCTCTTTCCCTTTTTAGAGTCTATGTGAGCAGATTTAGGGTGGCTGTATCTATTTTTTGCTGCATTCTAGGTGTTAAAAAATGAAAAGATATTGGCCGTAAAGCTCGCCTGATAGAAACGGTTTTCTTGTGCTGTAATGCCTGGTGTGACATTTCTGTGCAGCAAGAGCAGTACGACCAAATTCTGTTGCATTCCCTGCCATAGCTTCAGAGTATCTCATCACCAATTCAGGAAATCATTGGCCTCAATATCACCTAGAATGACTGTCATCTTTCCTCCGTGGAAGTGCATTGACAGGAATAATGATGCACAGTAAGTGGGAAATTCTTTAATGAAATATTTTTTGGTTGAGGGTTATAGCTAGAAAAGTCTGCTTCACTGAAGCAATCATATCTGTCCTTGGATGTCCTCAACATACAGTACATAGTTTCAGTAGAGAGAGCAGAAGAATTGCATTTAGAAAATTTCCATCTTTATCTGCTCCCTGGCAGGCAATGAACTGACAAGTAATTAACTCTTTCATTGCTTTAGCTTTGCAACACATCATATTCATATGAAGGGCATTCCTGTGAACCTACTAGTATTTGACAAAATTCAGAGAGGGAGCAAAAGCTGTTGCAGATACTCTCAAAGTTATTTTTATGGCTACATCCCTACCTTCCTTGTGATTTTGAAGCTGAAAAAAAACTTTAAAAATCTAACATTTATGCTCCATTTTAAATATAATAGTTTCATATTTCATCTTTACTGCAGTTATCTGCAAAAAGTAATTCTTATATGTACTTATAATGGAAGGGACTTTTTTCTCTGTGGAGTGCAAATCTGGTTTAACTTTTTCAGAACAGCCCTGTCATTTTGTACCATTCTTGTCCCATGTTTTACTTCCTTGAATAAGCTTTCTTTTGATTTGGAGCTCTGCTATATCAGTCACCATGCACTTTATTGATCTATTGAAAACATCAATCTGTTGTGTCTTTGGTCTGTAGTCCAGATTTAGTAATGTCAGGAGTATTTGAATGAAGTCCTGTGAATTCAGCAATCAATATTTCTAACTATTTCTACATCTATTATATGCATTCCATGTAAGAAAACTTTCCTGTTATTTGCTGCTCTTAATCTTTAGAAGTAATATTTCTATTTATAATCTAATTTTCATATGACTACAATAGAAAATCTGTGTCTTTTCAGAATGATTTTTTGTAAAAATTTGTTCCTTCAAACCTGGAGTCAATTTGAATTTTATTATCAAGGGAAAAAAATATTTAGCTTTGTGTCCTGAAAAACGCAAGCTTTCCAGCACAACTACTATTCAGTAAGGACTATTCAGTGACTGGTTTCAAAAACGACATGCAAGATCTTAGGTAGAAATTACTAGACATTATCAGTGATAATTTGAAAAACCCATGTGCTCCTACTAGTGTTCCAAGTGCTAATTGCAATGAAGTAAAAAAGTGAAGGCAATTTTCTGGGTCTTTTTAGTAATATGCATGAATACTTCTTTGTAAATTAGAAAAGTAGAAACTGCACCACCTCTTATATTATTCTTTCAAATGTGCTTGGGGAAAATTCAGCTTCTTTCTGTGTACAATAACTACAGCACAGCGTATTCTACTTTTAAGTCAGGTATTCCAGGCAGTAAGTTTATTCTTTTCAATATTGAATTCAAAAGTGGCAGTGAAATTTTTCTCTTAAAGGTTTTTTGGCTGTGAAGTGTAATGAGGTGTCTATATATGTTATACAAGTTACCATTTTCATGAACAGTCACTCTTCTCAAGGTGACAAAGTGTCTGGAACATAAACAGGATAAAAATACAAACTATGTCTTTAAATGGGAATTGTAGAAACATTTTGTGTTTTTTGTTAAAAGCTACCAGTTTTATGAATGCCATCACAGAATTTCAAGTTTTTTGTTGAACTGGATGCACTGGGACTCCATACCTTTCAATATATGGCAGCAGGAATTATGAATATTTATTTTTGTGTGCTTCATTAGTGCAGCATTACTTGAAACTCTTTTAATTTTGGTTTGTTGTACATGCTTTCTCTTAATATTACAGAATAACAGGGTTAAACAACATGAGAGAGAAGATCCTTTCCTTTTGCTCAGAACTGGTGATACCACCTGGACTGCTGGGTCCAGTTCTGGGCTCCCCAGCACACATGTACACTCTGGAGAGAGTTCAACAGTGGACCACAAGGATCATTAGGGTGCTGGAGCACCCTGCACATGAGGAAAGGCTGAGAGCTGGAAATGGTCAGCCTGGAAGAAAGAAACTCAAGGGGATCTTATTACTGTATACAAGTACATGAAGGGACGTGTAAAGAAGACAGAGCCAGGCTCTTTTCAATGCAGCAGGCTCTGTCCTAGTTTCAGCTGGAATAGGGTTAATTCCAGGGGGATATTCCATACCACAGAACGTCATGCCCAGTACATAAATGGGGGCGAGTTGGCTGGAAGGGGCCCATCACTCCTCAGGGACTGGCTGGGCATCGGTCAGGGGATGGTGAGCAATTGTATTATGCATCACTTTGTGTTCATTCCTCCTTCTTTTCTCTTTTGCATCACTATTATTATTATTTTATTGTTACTATTGCAGTAATTATAATTTAGTCTAGTTCAATTATTCAGTGGTTCTCATCTCGATGTCTGAGTTTTCGTTTTTGTTTTCTGATTCTCCTCCCCACACCACCAGGTGCAGGGGTGTAGAAGTGCATGAGCATCTGCCTGGTACTCAGCTGTTAAACGGCAGCAGGCATAAACTGGAACACAGCAGTTTTCATATGAACATCAGGAAATACTGTGAGGTAAAATTAAACATCCCATAGGTCCCTTTTCATCCCATCAGTTCTGCGATTCTGTGAGATCCTGGGATAATGTCTTGGTTTTTTAGAATTTTTGTAAATCCTACTTCAATTTTTACATTGCATGTCTTTGTGACTCCAGACCAAAGGAAATATGGAACTCAGTCTTTTGATTTTCTAACTAATTGATGTGATCAATTTTTCTGTTCCTCTTTGAAAATTTTATTTTGGCTTAGATTCTTGATAGTAACTCATTTCTTTCTGTATGATCACTTTAGGGTATGGATTTTATTTTGCTACTTTTTCTCCCTACTTTCTAAGACAAGGGATCTTTACTGCCTACTTGTATTACCTATAAACGTGCACAGAAGTACATGAATGACAACAATGGAAGTAGCAAATGTAAAAATTTAATAAATTGCATTTAGAAGAGATAATTCCTTTTTGAAACTAAAATAAAAATAAATATAAAGAAATTGACATTTCCTTTCTCCATCAGGTATTAAGAATTACCTTTTGATTTGAAGACTATTTTAACTTTGCAGTATAAATTGATGTCTATGTATGTAATTTTAGGACAGAAATGAAGATATGTTTGCTCTTGTTGCACAAGATTTGAGTCATAACCTGAGCTTTACCATCATATCTATCAAACTTGGGAGTAGCCAAAAGTGTTTCTGTGGTTTAATTTTTATTTATCTTCATTCATAGTTGAAAACTGAGAATTAAAACAGAATAATTGTGTCTGAACTGTATGAAAGTTTTGGTGTTTCCGTCTTCAAAAAGTATTGTTTTGGAAAGGAGGATTATCTAATCTAAAACCTAATTACTATATCTTCATTAATATAGTACTTGAATCGAACAGATAAATGAACTATTTTGATCATTAATATGTTTCCTGTGTTCAAAGACCAGAACATGTTGCTTGAAGGTAAATTAAAGCAACTGTAGAAACAGAAAAGTATGGTGAGAAAGGTACCTTAACCTCCCATGACTGCAGCTCTTCAAGGTCTATGTCTTTCATGTAATGTTTTGCACTATTTCTTATGCATAACATTTCTGTTTCAGCTTAATGGGGTACATTTCCAATTAAACACTTGTATCTGTGTTTGTTTTCCTGCCCAAACAGATGCAGCAACAAGCTGTTTTAATTAATATCATTCAGCTGGAGAGCAGCAGATGACATTTTACAGGAGGCCACAGTAATGGCTTGGCCAGGAGAGCAGATCAGTTAATTTTGGAGAGAAAACTGTGTGGTCTGCGCACAGTTGGGTTGTATGAAGGGAGAAAGGAAGCAGAATTCTCGTGTTTTTGAGTGGCAAGGTTTGCTACAGGGCTGTCTTTTGTGAGAAGATGCCAGAAGCTTCCACAAAGTCTAACAGAGCCAATGCCAGATGGCTCTAAGATGGCCCATCACTGTCTCAGGCTGATCCCATCAGCAACAGTGACAGCACAACAACACTAGATCTAAGAAGGAGAAAATACTTCTGTGCAATAGCAAACATGAGAGAGGAGTGAGAATATGAGAGAGAAACAGCTCTGCAGACACCAGGGTCAGGGAGGAAGGAGGGGAAGGAGGTGCTTCAGGTGCTTTGATCTTAATGGTTACTTGATAGGCTTTTAGAGTTCTTCTTTCAATTTCCCAATACCTTTGGGTGAGTAGTAGTCAGTTGTTTCCATTACAGTTGTCCTGTCCTGTGTCCTAATGAAGCTGCTGTGTCTCAAGCATTTTCTCATTCTCCATTTTGATCTCTCTATTGCATTTTCATTTCAGATCCATTGTGTCACAGCAATTAATAAACTGATTTTCATCTCTTTAAGGTGAGTTATCTCAGTCCCTGCCCTCAGCATATACATATGACACTTCTCTTCCCTGGTTTCACGAAAGTATCACATCTTGATGTCCTGTTCTCACTTAACATTTTGTTTATTATTTTAATTTGTTATAAGTTATGTTACAATTATTTAATATTTTTACTGAAAGATACCAATAATGACTGTTACCATACATATTTGTGGTGCTATGTGGATACTGGCTTTTGTGCAAAAGTAAGTGATGCTTCAGTAACAGCATGTTCATAGAAGCGATAGCCTCAATTACAATGCTTTGTCTGAATCAAACCCAAAATTTTGTTCACATACAATGGTTTGTGTAAGTAGCATGCTTACAGTAGCATGCTGCAGATTTCCTCCTGTCTAAAACCTAAAAAAATTCCACCAGAAAGAGCCCAGCTTCACACTTAATGTCTTCATTAGTCGTGTCTCATTCTGCTTTCCTCTGCCACAGTCATGCTGAAAGGTACATTGGGCGTCACTTCTTCCTGTGCAGTTTGTGTTTGAATTATCATACAGATGGATGTTTTATAAACCTTGATGACAAAGGCTTTAATGCCTTTTTAGCACAACTGAGTTATTTTGGCTGGGCAATAAATGCCCTAGTATTAATGTGAATTATTTCCCTTATTCTCAGGGAATTTATTTCACAGGAATAGACTGCTTCTTCCTAAAGAGCATCCCATGTAAAGAAATAAGCTTTTCCTTACACACTAGCCTATGTCTACATAGCATAACTTAGTGCCACATCGAATCACAGAATAGTTTGGGAAAGAGACCTTCAAAGTCCATATAGTCCTGCACTGAGCAGGCACATTCTCAACTATCAGCTTGTTTAGAGCTTGTTCCAACCTAACCTTGATTTTTTTACCAGGGTTGGGGGTTGTTCTCTCCTGTCCAGTCTAAAATGTTTGTGCCCATCTTATAAGCCTCCTCTAAGTACTGAAAAGCCACAGTGGGGCCTCTCCAAAGCCTTCTCTTCCCTGGGCTGAACAACCCCAGCTCTCTCAGTCTGTCTTAGGAGTGCTCCAGTCCTGTGATAATCTTCATGGCCTTCCTCTAGACTAGCTCCAAAAAGCCCATATGCTTCTTGTGCTGAGGACTCCATAGCTGGACACAATACTGCAGGTGGAATCTAAATGAGAATGGAACAGAGGGACAGAATGACCTCCGTCAACCCCACTTCTTGAGCTGGTCCAGGTCCCTCTGGATGACATCCTGCCCTAAGGGGCATCAGCCACACCACTCACCTTGGTGTCAACTGCAAATTTACTGAGGGTGCACTCAATCCCATCATCTATGTCTTGATAAAGGTATTAAACAGTTCTGTGTGATATTTATCTTCGCATGGTGTTTAAAACCTGAGTACTTGAACTGACAAGAAGTTGCAATATAATTATGTTGAACATCATGGGCAACATAGCTGAATGTAAGGGGTGTCTGAGAAAGCTGAGTGTAAAAACACTTGACTTACTGCAAAAAAAGCTTCAAAAAGCTGCATTCATGTGAAAGAAAAAAAAACAAACAACCCAACACCAGAAAAATACGAGGTCTCCAGCTCTGTTATGATTTCTGCCGAGTCTTCTGAGGAGATTGCAGCTGTTGTTTTTGTTAACTACTGATTAAACTCAGCCAGAGGTCCTTTGCAAATCCATGTGTGAGGTTAGAGGCTATAAGCACAAAGAAAATGTAGTTCAGAGTAATAATATAGGCCAGAGGAAGACACGAAACCACATGAACTTTAGGACTCTGTGACAGAGAAAGTCAGAGTTCATTTGTCTTCTTTCTCCTTAAAACTAATGAATCCAGGAAAAGGAATTTGGCAGAGTTTATCTATGGTGTGTGGTTTGAGTTTTAAAATATGTCACCTGACATTTGGTTATTGGTGACCCTGTTTTTTTTAAACATTAACTTAACACCGCTAAAATGACACAGTCAAAAGCATAAGTTTAATTCTAGTGACAAAAGTTCAGTCACTGAACACAGTTGTGGCTTGTCTTACACTTCACAGTTAACACAGCTACCTATATATGCCTGCAAAAATTGTTCAATAGAAAGACTAAAAATTTAGTGTTAAATCTTCAGCAAAATTGGATACAAAGGACAAGATAAGGCAGATATAAGGAACAGCAAATTCATAGTTTCAGGAATATAATATACAGAGCATATTTCTACCCTGTTTAAATGTCACTTAGATTAAGAACTGAATTGATTCCACCATTTCTATTTTAAGTAAATTATGGGAGATAAGAACAGGGGAAAGAGCTAGGGAATAAAATACCTAGTGCATGAATAAATGTATTAAGCATCAAAAATAGTCTGTATATTAGCAGCTTTTCACAACATAAAAGATACTTTTATCTCTCATGTGGATGAGGACTTAGAAAAGAAAATAAAGTTGTGACTAAATTATTTCCAATGCATATTTGTAAGGACAGTTCTGACATTAAAATGTTCCAATTCTTCAAAAAATGCTGAGACCCACAACACTGAACAAACTTCTTTGTAAAAGACATGACTTTATATTTTAAATTCTTGCAGAAACAAATGTATTCACAAGAGGAATTCCATGGAAAGTTGTGGTATCTGGCCAATGCATACATCTAGTTGATAATTCTCCTTCTTTCTTTGTCATTCTTTCTCTTCCGTTTTACCAGACGCTAAAAGAAATTCATTTTACACTTTTTTATTGGCATGTAGTTTTCTGTGTCTTTCATGGAGACTGAAATCAAATTTGAAGGGGTTTGCAGAAACAGATTTATTTGTTTTGAACAAGAAGCTTTACTCTACAGCAGACTTTGTCTCCATGGCTCCTGAAGATTCCATTAACTCCATCGCGCATCTTGCTTTGGGCTGTGAAGGGGAAAAGGGAGTAGGTAAGGTTGAAGAGGAGTTTGCAATATATGTCAGGATATGTATTCAATATTTGTGGCCTTTTTGTTTATTCATTTTTTACAAAGCCTTGCACACAGAGATCACATTTGTGTGCATCTACTAGCAGAATTAACCTTCTGAGAGGTACAGAGAACTTTTGTAATATTACTAAAGGGCAGTATATTGACATTTTGATTCAATTTTCTCTTAACAAGAATGGGAATTTCACATATTGGATTGTGTAGGGGAAAATAAATAATGGAGCATGGTGCATCTGCAAAATAATCATTGCTGTAGTCTTGAGAGACAAATAGCAACATATTAAATTAACTAGGTATTATTTGTGTCTTGTATTAATGTGTCTTGTATTGTTTTTTTCACTACTCATAGAAATTTCTGTATAGAATTGGATTGTGGACAAGCAGGAAATTTCTAGTTCCTTTACATGAGTTTCAATTTATCTACGTTATATTCTGGTTGATGACATGAAATTAATCAAAAGAATCTCTAAAGGAAATAGGCAGGGAAAGGTAAACAAATCAGAAGTCAGCATTCAGTTATTTTCAGTGTTGTGAAGTGCTGAGTGAACAAATTGTGTCGTGAGGAAATATCTGCCTGCACTTTTCCTTCTAGGTTAATAGGATTATATTTTGGTTTTGATGTTAACAGCAAAGTACAGTAATGCATGAGAACTCTAATTCTAAAAGAGATGGGAAGTGAAGGGTCTATGTCAGTGATAAACACAGCAGGAATAAACTGCAGACAAAGCCACCTCTTTGTTTCCCCTGCAGAGAAGCCAGGAAGCCTGAAGTTACCTGAGACAGAAAATATTTCAAGTTTTTGCAGCAGAAGTAGCCAAACCTGGAGCTCAGGTAGGCTTAATGCTACATGCATTAAACAAAGAAGAGGGCCTTTGGATTAATGTCCAATGCATTTACTTGGTGAGTTTTCACTCTGCTAAGAGTCCACATAGGTGGAAATAGAAAAGCCAGAAGAAGAAAAAAGCATAGATTACAGGTTGCTCAGCCTCTGACACATGGGGTCCCCATTGTCAGTCCACAACACTTTCTAGCATTTCTATACTAGAGCTTGAAACATTCTGTGGAATGGTTAGCCCTTACCCCAGCCCACTCTTATCCCAGGTTTTTTCCCATTGTGAAATCTGTTTGCTTTCTATGAAGTGAAATGAGAGAAGAAGCAAGTTAGCCCTTAACCTTCAACTGCAGTATGACATCTTCCCTAATGGCTAAAAGGATTATGATTGCACTAATACACAGAGAACTTTTGATTTTACACATAGTATTGTGCATAAATGCAAATTTTTATAAATTCACATGTGCCATGTAAGATTGTAGTGAGACACAAATATAACATACAGAGCTACAGTTATATAGGGCTTTTGTATTCTGTCCTCTTACATTTCATACTGAAAGGGATAAGATCTCTATAGGGCAGTAGCTGAGTGGGGAAGATAAGGGATTGGAAGGCAACGTGCTACAGGTTTGAGGAAATTTATGCTTTCATGTTTCTATCTCCTGTATTAGACAGTAGTTGATTTCCATGTATTTTTTGACATTTAGAATCATAATTTTACCTTTTAATATCAGTCAAATGCCAGCTGCTCTACTGAGGTATTAAAAAAATATCAGTTATAAACAATGGAAATAGAACATTAAAAAATGCACTTTCAGGCTGCTCAGGCCATTAGTAGTTTTACTGGAATGAAAAAGCAAGAACACAAAGTAAAGACTAAAAGTTACTTCATTCTTAATATCCAAGTAAGGGAATACATGCTATGGATCCTTTTCCTTAGTATAGGAAACTGTAAAATGGTGCATTCAAAGTCTTCAACTCCTCCCCTAATAGCAATGTAACATGTTTATTAATGTTCTTGTCTGTGAGTCTATTACCTTGTAATTGAATTCATGCTCTTCTCTCTAAGACTTTTCTGTCAGTACTTTGTAAGACTGTTCTATGGCATGCAGATATGGAGCATGGGAGCACAATCTGTCCTTTATCTGTGTTCTGGTCCACTCACTCTGCCACTGTGGCATCCAAGTGATTCTCTAGCAATGTGAAAAAGGATTAGAATCTGCCTTAGAAAGAATNAAAAAAAAAAAAAAGGACCTAAAAAAAGCATTCTGCTCATATCTGAAACACTGAGCTAGAAGATAAACACAGCAGCAATGAAAAATGAATTTAAGATGGAAGGAGCAATAACACAGTGATTGCTTGGGAAAAGGAGAATCATCTAAAGCAATAAATATCAGCGTAACAGGGCAAGATGAAGCTGCACAATATTCTCATTCCAGCAAAGAGTCTGAGCAAGGAAGTTGTTGATCATGGCTGGATGCCACCCCTGCTGTTATGGGGAATTGTTCTAAACATTTTCTGGTTAAAATGCAGTTCTATCTGGCACTTTATATAAGTTGAACTTGTAACTCAAATGTTATTACAAAGCACCATGATCTGCAGACTTTAGTCAGGCAAAATCCCCAAGTCCACCAAAGCATCTACCTGTCAAAACATCTGAAATTTAACCACAAAACGAAACAACAAAGACTTTGTGTAATAGGTTTTAAGATAAGGCTTTAGTAAGCATCAATTTAATAAGGACTTCCTAGTTGCTTGGCTAAATAAAATGCTGGAATTCTCATTCTAGCTCTCAAGTAAATCAAAAGTCAGATGACCATACGGTAATTACTATATTACTGATTACCTGACACTTATTTCACCCATGTTTAACTGAAAATTATTTCCAGGAAGCCATCTATGTCCTGATTCTGGAGTTTTAGGTCCATAAGAAGTGCTAGTAGAAAATGGCTTGGTAGGTTTTTATATATATACAAACACATATATGTTGCTACTGAGCTACGAAGCTATTTTTGTGTGTGTAATTTTTTTGTAATGTATTTCATTTCACAATGTTGCAGTATCTTCAATCTCACTCAAAACCAAAACATTTTTCCATTTTAAAAATGTTCTTTAAATGTCTTAATGTTCAGAATATGCATAATATACAGCAACGTACCAATTTTCTTTGACCTCTATTCCCTCATAATGTTCTCATTTTCTAACAGAGGTGGAAATAAAACAAAAAGATGCATTTTATTCCCCTATTTTTTTGATCCAAGTGTAGATTTGATTATGAGTTTTCCCATGCTGGGATGCATGCTTAGTCTGGAAACAATCTCAAAATGAAAGTATTTAGTACTCATATCCCTAAATTGTTCCACTTTTCTTCCTATTGCCTGTTTTTACCTAAGTCTGATACTAATGGCAATTATTTATTACCTGATGTAGGTAGAATTGAGGTCCTGTGCTCTCTACATTTTTACTAATTTTCTGTGATGGGTTGTGAGGCACTGGAGGAGAGACTTGAACAATTTGAGAGGATTGGTGGCTGTGCAAACCCACTAGCCCTGGCTTTTGTAGGGACACGACCCTTTATCATTTCTGTAAAACCAGCAAAGTGGCTTTGTGTTTTCCCCTCATTTGTAAAAGTCTTTGTTTTTCCCTGAAAGCTATTTTGATTCTACTTTTTTTTCTAAGGAATGCAAGGACAACACTTGCCCTGTGAGTCACAAGAAAAATCTTTCTTACCTAGGGATATTTGCCATGGAACAGTTCACATTAGTGTTGATTTAGTGGAGTATCCCAAGAATTTATAGATGCCACATTCACCTTTCCACCTGGATTTTTATTTTTTTTTTATATTATTCTATAGTTTTATATGTTCATGCTCCACAAAATTAATATTGTAAGTTTCTTTAGCTGAAAGCAAGAGTGCCCCACCGCTTACTGAGCTGAAATATGTTAATCTGCTAAAGATTGACATACAGTAATTCCAGTGTATCTGTCAGATGAAATTCAAACCCATTTATCTAAAAAACTGAATGTAATTGATCATGCATGATGAAATCTGGTTTTAAATATTAAATAATTTTTTAAAAACACACTGTGATTTTACAACTTTACCAGTTTGATAGAATATAGAATATGGAATATATATATATGTGTGTGCGTTCAAAAGTCTCTGCTATAATGACCTTATTTTTAGCTCAGCCTAGTCAATTTGCAAATCCTATTTAATGGAAAAAAAATCACGAAGTACCGATGTTGGCAGTTACTGAGGGCAACTTCTCTTATAATTAATAATAAATAACCATCCTTCTTCTAAATAAAACTTACCTAGAAATCACTATTTGCTATTAGTGCAGATTCCTAACAGATGATTCCAACTCATGCTAACAATAAGTCGACTCTCTACATAATATATTTTAATGTTTTATCTTAAGTTAACCTATGCACAGTCCTGAAGAAAAAAAATATTTAATATTCAAATTAATCTGTGAGTTCTAACTTTGAGCAATAAGATAGTTTGTTTGCATGTGTTTACTTTTTAATTCAGAGCTTTTTTTCTTTTTTTTTTTTTATTGGTAGGCTTCTAATTTATGGAATAATATTATGTAAGAAATTTATAGAATTCCTTGAGCCTGTTGTTGTCTTCAGAATTCTTTTCTTAGTTTTCTGAGTTCTACACTCAAGAGTAGACTGAGCCACATGCTCACTCCTATGCTGGTCTGGCTGAATCAGGGAGACATTTACATTCATTTAATGAACTGACAGAGAAAAATTTATACCAAGATTTGATCCACCCATCTCCTGGTGGCTGCTTACATAAAACAAAGATTACTCTTTGGTCTTCTTTGTGTTGAGATACAGCCAGCTTCTTTGCAACAGCTGTGGTCAGTCACACCTTACATTACTCCCTGAGCACCATGGGCACATCATGCTTGTCCATTTCCTCCCATGGCAGGGGTTCGTTGGTCAGTCAGAGAGTGCCGTGAATACACGGCTGATATCAAAATTTCAAAGGTTCTGGAAATCAGATGTCCTCAGCAACAGCAAAAGGGCAGATTTGCACCAACCTTCAAAAAAAACCACCAAAAATATAGACCAGTCTGCCTCTCCTTGGTCCCTGGGAAGATTCCAGTTAGTTTGCTTGGAGCATACTTTTGAGCACTAAAAAGAGAAGGTGACTGGGGGGAGCCAGAATGGATTCACCAAGAGTAAATGGTGCTGGTCCAACATGATTGCTTTCTAAACTAAGTAGATGGGATTTATGGAAGAGAAGGCAGTGGATGCCACTTTCCTCAGGCTTTCAAGGTTCTTGACACTCTTCCACAATATCATTGTAGCACGTTTTGGTCTGGATAGATGGATGACTGGAAAAATGAAAAATGAATGAAATTATTGCAACAAAGTACTGGAGCATTTTGGCAGGCTGGGGTAGGCTGAATTATTGATATGTATGCACTTGGGAATATCAGTTGGGAATGAATGGGCTTTAGGTAGGCATGGGAAGACCTAGTTAAAAAAAAAAAAAATCTAAGTTAGGATATCCTGGATCAGAGAAACACTTTCTGCAAGCTGGCAGTCTATGTAGTAATTTCCTTCCTGCTGCAATAGGAAAAGAATAAAAATAAACCCTTGTACCCCAGGTGACTTTTTCACAATATCCCAAGTATAACTGGTCTTCTGAAATGACACCACTATGCATTTGAGATTGAAGTTGTTTAATTCTGGTGACACATAATGAACCTCAAACTTCCACTGTGCACAGTGATGACTGTGTTTTATGTCTATGGGGTAGTTTTGATAACCAAATTCCCCACATCATATAAATTTGCCTTGGCACCTCTTCTCAATAAAAAAACAATGAGGTGATTTTTGCAGGGTAGAACAGCTGATTGGAGTAAAATATTGCAAAGAAACCCAGGTTCTTCCCATACCCTTAGCTGTTACAGTGATGAATCCCTAACATGATGTAATACTTTCATTACAGAAATTCAGAGATTTTTCTGCAAGGAACTAGAGCCATTCTCCAGCTCTTCCCTGCCCAGTCTTTGTCTCACACAGAGGACCCATGCCCTGGTTTGTCCTCAGGAAGGTACCTGGTTCCTGAGGCTGGGGCTTTTCTCAGTGCTCCCTAGCTGCCTTACCTACCAAACCCAAAGCAGTATCATTTTTATTTTCTAGGCAGTAGACCACTGCCTCTCCACCATCACTTTGGAGTGTCTGCACGGAGTATTGTCATGAAGTACACTGAGCCATTTTCAGTACTGATGATGTACAGAAACTATGATTTCTCTGTATCTGGCGTGCCATCTGCCACAAGCATCTGTGCACTGCTCTTCTTGGTCTATCAATTAGCCACATAATCAAAATAGGGGATGTGTGAAGTGAGGTGGGGAAGTGGGGCATCTCCCACTGCAAGAGAAGTTGCAAACAAAAAGTACAGAAATCAAATCTGGGAGAAAAATTCTAATGCTGATTAAGTGAAGAGGGGAGTTCATTAAAACAAGGGCTCTTCCTTTTATTCTTCTGCCGTCTTATTACCAGAACAACATCTGCCTAATGCTGATGAACTTTACAATAAATTTGTAAAAATTACACATTTTTACATAGGAGGGGTAATTGCATGTAAGAAGCAGACAGTTTAGTGTGTAATTATCTGTTTTATGCATGTAAATGTACAACTGAGTCCAATTGAAATTTGACTCTATTAATGAAGCAGAATAAATAGTTGAATTTCTATCAATCCTGGCCTTTAAAAGTTGTCTGCAGTTGAATGAGACTGCTTTTATGCAGCTGCCTTTAAATATAGCCTGCCTTTCTCTATTATATTGCCTCAGTCTCCTAAGATGGCATTACAAAAGGTAATGGTTTCTCCGCTCCACTGAACTGCATGTTCAGCTGTTTTGTAGAACTGCAGAGGAAGGTATAAATTTTAATTATTAGTTGATACAGCCTTAACATGTGCCTTTTTCAAATGCCATTTATAAGGTGCAATTAGTGGTAGTGATGGAGGTTTTTTTCTAATTTTTTTAAAAACCAATTAAGTGTATTATGTCACCTTCAATTTTTTTTTTTTTATTAATGTAGGTGTAGCTACATAACATTAACCTTAAAAGCACTCTAAGGTCCTTGGATGTATTGCCATCATTAATCAAGACATTATACAATTATTCACACTGCTGGGGAGAACATCAGGTGATAATAAAGTTACTGGAAAACAAATATAATATGTTTCGCTATTGCTCATTTTGTGAGTGGAGATTGGGAATATTCTGTTCCATTACTTTCCTTACTATTTTTCTCCCAGTGTTACTGATTTCACCTCTGGGAATCACAGAATATATTAGGATTAACTACTGTAGGTACAGGAGTAGTGAAATGAAACAGAGGAAAAAATCTCAATTTTATGCTATAACCCCAGACAACAAGAACAGTAAAATAAGTAAAAGATCATTGTCTACCAAAAAAGCAATTTCTGAAAAGGACAACTAGTAGAAAAAGCACAAATCATTCTATCATTCTAAGTGGTGTCTTCCCCTAATTAACTGCAACTATACTACCTTTTTAACCTTCCAGAAGACATCTTCAAAGAGCCACTTTTGGAACAGATACTATCTGTAATAGCTGGACTGCCTCAGTGGTATCATAAAAAGTGTGTTAAATCTGTCACAAATGTACCATTACCATCCTGTTCTAATTGCTTTTAACTTTTTCATTATTATTTTTATACCTACCAAGGAAGAT
The DNA here is from genome assembly GCA_013396755.1 of Sclerurus mexicanus. Classification (NCBI taxonomy): domain Eukaryota; kingdom Metazoa; phylum Chordata; class Aves; order Passeriformes; family Furnariidae; genus Sclerurus; species Sclerurus mexicanus. Next base: position 99,602 of record VWZF01006662.1, on the reverse strand, counting down.
AAATGCTTTCCTCTGCTCTCTGAGGCCACTGAACAACAAGTACACTCACTGCAATTATTACCTTTGGTGCATTTTGCTGGCATCTTGCACCAGCTTTCATGAATCAGTATAGCCCTTCAAGAAAATAACCCATCTTTTAATTTTAAAAACAATTACCAATTATCTATACATGAACAGCAAGTCCTCTGCTGCTCGTAGTTTTTCTTTCTGTGTTTTTGTAAGCTATTGTGTACAGAGGCTCAGTCATCCTCTCATGTCTCCACATCCATCCTATTTTGTTATGTATTTGTTTATTGTTAACCCAGGCTTTTTTCATCCAAAACGAAAAGAGATGTCAGAGCCAAAACAGTTCTGTATGCAGTAAAGGAAATCTCTTATGAAATGACCTTTCCTATCTGTTCCTGAGACATTGTTTTTCCCTTTACATCTAGTGTGTTGTTCCTTCATGCTTAGTCCACTTAATAAATAAACTAGTAAATCTGAAAACCAATGTAGTGAAACATAGTGATGAATTCTTTATTTTTTACTCATTGTAGGGTGGTACTGGATTGAAAGTCATTCTGTGTGGTCCATGGCAATAGTTAATGTCAAAAGTTAATGAAAAGGAAATATTTAAAAAACAGATTTGTGAACTCCAGGTTTGACATCTGAGAATGGGTCTCTGCTGTGGAGAAACACTGCTGTCTAAGCATATGCTAATCCGCTTTAACTGTTTTGTTTTGAATCTTTGGTATATTTGCAATTGCAGACTGAGAAAGGGTGCAGGAGTGCTCCAGAGTGTGCCCCAGATTATGAGGACTGGATATAAGGTGTAAGATTATTGATCAGGATCAATAATCTTACATACGTTAAATGTTTATAAATTTTCCCTGTTAGGTTCCCTTGTCTCTTCAGGGAGGTGTGAAAGTTAAAACACTTCATATATATGACTTCAGATGTAATTTTTTTTCATTTTACTATTTTTTACTTTATTATTAAAAATTATACGTTGTTATATGTAATTTATATTTAATTTATTACCCTATTACCTTATTATTTATTTATGCAATTATTTTTAATGCTTTAGGATTATCAGTGACAGCTATGTCAACAGCTAAGTATTTTTTAATATGATGGTAGACACGAAATAAAAGCATTTTTCCTATTTACTTGTGATGGTGTATCTGTCATTACTCCATTGGGGTAAAAAATCATACACTTCCATGGTGTTATATGTTGTTAAAAGAATGATTGAATACAAGGAGCTTCATTACTGTAAAATTTTCATTTTATCTTTGGAGTTGACTGGGAATTTGTTTTCAAGAATGACGTTTCCCTCATTTTAATTCTGTGTAAAAATTGAATAATAAATCATTATTTGTTTATGCTTTTTCTGTGAAAAGATAATTTTCAAATTTGTCTTTTATCACTAAAACATTCTTCAATTATTTATAATCTTAGTTTAGTTCTGTTCTTAATTTTTTTCCTGCCCTCGGCCTTACAGATCATTTTAACTGGCTTAATTGTATTAGGCAAATGATAATTGTAAAAACTAATGATGAATTTCTAATGGGATTGATGGCTAGTTTTCATGGAATTAACAGAGCTTGTATTGTAGACTGCCACATGTTGTATTGCCTTCTAGAAAGGCAGTAATTAAATGTAAGTCATGTAGCTACTGATGCCTTTCATTGATTTTGCCTGACACTACTTTCTGTTCTTTTCTAGGTGAAACTGTTCGAACAAAATTATCTACTAAGGTGGAGATAATGCATAAATATTCTTTAATTGCATTACCCTCTCTTACTCTTGAGTTTTAAGTACTTTTTCTATCTGTCTTCATCAATGGGGATAAAGAAATGAGCTATTGAGAGAGAGAAACCAGAAGAGACTGCTCTAAATTCCCAAGAAGAGAGTTACTTGCATGAAATAAATCAAATTAAAAACAAAAAAAAAGCAGAAAACTCTCAAAACACAATCTTAACTCACTGAAAGGCATGTGTCCCATGCGGTGAATAGTTTCCTCTTTTCTTTCCCATTTGAATTAGTAATAAAGATGTTGTAAATACGACATTTATGTTTCTTAATTTTGGTGAGGTCCTGTATAAAAATAAGTTCTTCGGGTAACAAAGATGTGTTTTAAAGCTGGGTTTTTTTCAATGCTCTCTTGGGACTCTGAAAATCTCGTCAAAATTCAGAGCAAATATCAAAAGATTGGGTTGAAGTTTTCTGAGATCATGCATTGTCTTTTAAGACAAATTGAGAGTAATGCAAAGTACTGTTGTGGAAAACTATTGCAATGTAGAAAGAGATGAGTTCTGGATGTATTTTTTGAAATCAAAAAATGAAAAACTGTTTGATAGTTGAAATAGTGTATGTAGGTAGATAAGTCAAAGAGCAAAATGGTATTGCATTTGGTGCAATGCACCTTGTATCTGAAAAAAACTCTTGTTGCTCTCTCAGTAATGCTGAAAATAAGGGCGGTATTCAGCTTTAAACATTAAATTAGAACTTAAGAAATAAAATGAGATTGTCATTATAATCTTAATCAAATTCCCTGCAAAGAGTGTCAGAGTTTAAACTATAAAGGGCTTCAACAACTGAATTGGAAGAGATGTTTTTGTCCTCCTTATCTATCCTATGCATACATACATTTTATTTATTATCTTCCTGATGT
>VWZF01006662.1:62196-96918 GCA_013396755.1 Sclerurus mexicanus | reverse complement strand
AGAAGAAATGTCTGTCTCTGGCAGTGGAAAAAAACATTTATTCAGATTAGTAATATTACTGAACACATTTCCACAGTGAATGCTTCCCTGCTTCTTGATACACATGAAGCTGAATAAACAAAGCTAAGAATTAATTCCATTTTGAGAGGGAACTGATACATGTTCAATCTAACATCACATTTTTGTTCAAATGCCTTTATTTGCTGATGTTCAAAAACTGCAGGCATTTTTTTTCCTAAGGTAGAATATTTATGAGATTGAAAATCAGTATTGAAGAATTAAAATGTTTGCTGGTTCATGCCAATCTGTTTGAGTCTAATTTTCCTCCTTTACATTAAGTAGTGTAGCAATGTAGTTATTTCTGTGGTGAAGTATTACTCAGCATGAAAAAAGATGAAATACGTAGATACCAAATTAGTGCAATGTGAAGAGAATTCAAAAGCAAAAGTTGCTTATAACATAGTAAAAACTCATTTTTCTGAAACATCAGTCAGGTCTGTGTGTGTGATATGTTTATAGATTTCCTGTAGGATACATAAGGAAAACATACAATTTTGATTTAATTGCAGCCTGAGATAAACAAGGATATGGGGCTCCACTCAGTGAGAAACCATACAAGTTCCTTCTGTGGGTCTAACTCCATTGTTAGGTTGGGTAACCTTTCTGTACATGCTGAAATGTACTGAAAATATGTGGCTTCAAATGTGCAAACCCCTTTGGACACATGGGCAAGTAAGCACTCTGTGACAGATAAATTTTAAACAGAGTGTTTTTTTTGCAGTCTGTTCCTGTTTTCTATAACACCGCTCAGTGTGAGCATTTTCCAAGGAAATAGCAGTGCATGGTGTTTTCAGAATGGTGATAAAATGTAAGAAATAGGTGAGGAACTATTATGTTATGCATCAACAGATTTACCTGAGCACTTGCTACAGATGAAAATAAGGGCTTTAAAATGTGTCTAGAGAAAGGGGGAAAAAACCCTAAGACCCACCAGCAAAAAGACAGAATAAAGAAGCTGAAATTATGAGAATTTAATCTACATGGAAGGAAAGCAACAGGTTTTGGTTTGGTTTGGCTTGTCTTTTTTTTTATGAATTAGATGGCATGATTTGATAATGTGGAATTTAAGCTAAGAAAGGTATTTTGGAAAGGATGGGAGAAAAGACATTAATCCTGAAATATCAGGGGAAAATTTGTGTCAGAGTGTGAAGCAAGTCCACAGAACAATGCAGTTTACTTAGGCTGTTGGGTGGAATGGCACAGGCATCAGGAGGATCAAATGTACCTACATGGAATGAAGACTTTGTCAGAAGCAGAAGTGAGAAATTAAATAAAACCTCCAAACAAAACCGTCATCTACATTGGCACTGATGTGCTGGGAAGAAATTCCAATGGAAAGAGAAGCCTATAGAAGAACTATCAGATTTAAAACTCCGAGAGGCAAACTGCAGAAGTTTGACATTCTCAGTTGTCAACTCTTATTTTTGTCTAAAGACCACAGATGACAGGAGTGGAACATGTTTTGGTGTCAGCTTCAACCAGATTTACTAGTAGTAGGAAAGGAGATGGTAACTGGTGACTGTTGAAGTGCACACCATTTAATTTCATCTTCACATGGATAGCAGGACATTTTGGAGCTGGTAAAACCTTAAGTTTGCACACGTAACCCTGCTGCAATATGATTGCCAGACTGCTGTAAAAGTGCATGATAAAAGCTCAAGAGAAAAATAACCCTCATTCAGCAACAAATCATTAAGTATTTGTGTGTAACGAGCACCTGCCAGATTGTGTAAACAGATCTGTAACTCAGAGAAAAGGAGGGAAGAAACAACGCCAAGAAATCAGTATTTTGTACCAGAAATAAATATTAAAGGGTAGCTGAAGCATGGGCAGAGAGAATCAGAAAAATGGAAAATGTAACTGGCAAAGGATCATAGTAAAAACAAAATCTTTTATTAATATTAGAAGTAAATACATGAAAAAAAGAATTGCTCAAGACCTAAAAAAAAGCTTATTTGTAAATGCCAAGTAATAAAATAAGATTTTTGGGATGAATTTATAAAAATGACATTTCATGTTGCCTAGACTCAATACAGTTAATTTAAGCCACACAGCAATCAAAGATGTTGTTCAGAATAGCCAACAAGTTTTAAGTCAGCAAAATATGTTAACCTGAACAAGAATTAATTAAGTTTTTAAGGAATTTTCTGGAACCATGGGTTTCTAAGAATTCATGGAGGATGAATGATGCCCAGAAACTAGAGAGGAGAAAGCACATAATATAGCTTTAAAAGGGGGAATTGAGATGTGTGCAATAACAGAAAAGTGAGTCCAAAGTTACTTGCAGAAAGATGCTAGATATTAAACTGTATGTATGTAAATGGGATGATAAGAAGCATCTGTGGTTCTTTTAATACAGAAGTTGAATTCAATTTTTATTTTGACAGGATGTGGGAAATCATGAGCAATGGAGAAGCAATCATAAGCTTCAGTAAGCTTTATCTACTCTTCACATTCCTATGTAAGTTAAAAAACAAATATAGTGCTGAGATTATTGTTGTGTGAGTGCACAGCTAGTTCAAAAAACATACTCACTTTGTTGCCACGATGGGCTTTCTGTCTTACTGGGTGGTCATGTCTCTTTGGAATGACAGGCCAAAAGAATTTTCAGAGTGCTGTTCCACACTAATATATTCAGTAATGATTTTAATAAATGGATAGGGAATACGCTTTTAAATTCTTGATGGGTAATAGCCAGATAACAAGGTTTGCAAGTGGTTTGAGAAAGAAATTCAAAATTTTTTTGATGCAGTGGACAACTTCTCTAAAACTTGTGAAACATAATTAATCAATGACAAATACAGAATACTCAGCTTTAGAGGGAAAAATTTCTGACTAAAATTAAATAATATACAGGTTTATATTGTTTAATTCAAAATAATACTATGGGGAAAGATTACACTGTAGTAAATCTGTGTCTGCTGTGTGATTAGCATAGTGGTCTTAATGTAATAATTAATTTTTTAACTACTGACTTATCTGATCTTCCTATTATCTAGGCTCATATATCCACTAAATCATCCAATCTTCACACACATTTATTAAACCCTGCATATTTAGATCAAAAGGCTCTCTATTTGTTCCCCCTATTTTGGAATAGCAAACAATGAAGAGACAGAAAAATACTTACAGAGTTGGAGTCAGTCAGGGAGTTTCAGTAAAGCATACAGTAATTTACTCTACTCCAAGTCAGGCTGAGCTATATCTGAAACAGCTCAAGTTCATCATATTGGTAGAAATATTTTATGTTTGAAGTTGTTACCTAAAGCATGTTGAACACTTAATGTGTCAGACTGCTGACTTATGGGTAAAACATGAATATTCTTTCTGTCATTTGGTTCTGAATAGTGACTTGCTGGTGAACTGAATGTGGAAATCTGAAGGCATTATGGCACTTTACATTATGCATGGCAGCGTGGAATTATATTAGGAAGTGACTGCCATAACAGCACAAGTGAATAGCACTTTAGGGAACAACACCTTCACAGTAAAAGTCATTGCACCAAGAATCTATGTGTTTTCTTGATTTCTTTTTTATAATTGAAAATGCCTTAATAATTTGATTTCAGAGTTGAAGACGAGAAGGTAAGAATTGGTCCAAGATAAAAAGAGATCAGATAATATCAGCTGGAAAGGGAAACGCAAACATTTCTAGGTGCTAAATATAACATTCCAGCTCCTGTGGTGTTGATTGTTTTTTGTTTCTTCTAATAGATTTTTCATTACTTTATTTTGCTTAGTCTTTGTACCACATGGTACATTAGAGGAAGTAGAGTAAATCTGCAGAGCTTGTGCAAAGACACTTGAAGTGCCCTGTGAGAATCCTTTTTGGAAAAACAAGTACTGAATGGAGTGCAGTAACATTTAAATTGGTTTTGGAATAATATATAACCAAGGTCATACAAGTCTGGACCCCTTATATCAAACCTAACAAGTTGCATCTCAGGAAAAGTCATCCAGCTTTTAGGTTCAAGCTGGAGGCCTGAGTGCCATCCACAATGGATTGGGCTAGTGCTATGGATCTCAGTCCCATACTCCTGTAATGTACAGTGGTATTTGTTATGATTATAGTAAGAAATGTACTCTGTCTCCATATTCCGTTGGTTTAAAATACTATGTAATGAAATTAATATTAGCAGAAAAAATAGGATAATCTTAAATTCTTTCAGATGCTGGAGACTGTGACTTTTGCAGCAGCACACAGACTTCCTTTCAGGGAATAACGCAGTGTATATATGCTTTCCATGAAGGATTTTTCAGTATTATTATCTTTAGAACTCTTGCAGGATCTTATTAGAAGAGAACAATCCAATACCTCTTTTCTTTGTTAGGAGAAAGGATGTTTTCGTGAGATCATGCTACTTCACTCTGATAAACAGTCAAGGACACGCAGGTGGTGCCAAGTGGGAAATGCCTACAAACTGCTCCACTATGACTAGCTAGCTAATTTCATCCTAAGGCCAAGGGATATCTGCAGCACAATGCAGGCATGAAGGAGAATCTGTGCATGCAGCATAATGCAGCACAGTGCAGCACCTGCCTGCCTGCTCAGGTAAACTGCTCAGTAACTTCCCTGTGCAGCAGCCTTCCAGCCAGGATCAATACAGCTGATTACTCAGCTCAGACAGGCTATTCAAAGCCCGTGTAATCTCAGCCTGATTCCCCAGACTTCAGTCCTGCATTACAAGGAAAAGAGCAGCTGTGCTTCCAGGACTGTGCTGATAGACGAGCATAACTCCTCAGTTATGCTGTACTTTCCTACATGTGTCATACACTGAAGCAGTCAGAAATGGGGGTATTTACCACTGTTTCTGTTAAACTCAGGACACCTGACTTTACTTGGGTCTGAAAATTCACGCATTTCAGTGCATCAGCTACTGTTCATTTAGATGTCCAACCCTCATTCATCAGCTGTGGTGTTTGGATTTGAAAAGACACATTTCAGTCCATTAGAGGAGAGAGTCCACTCAAAGGCCACACTGATGGCAAAATTTGTGAGACAACTATCCACTATTGGAGCAAATGAAGTACAACTGCTTCTTCAGGTTCCAGGGTTGCAAAGACAATTTAAAAGCTAAAAATGCTATACATTTTGCAGATACTTGTGCATTTTAACCACCCAGGATGCTTATTCTGTAACAAAAAGGAGCGTATCAAGTTTGATACTATTTATAAAGATTGGAACTATGGAAAAAGGAAAGAAATCACTAGGCAAAGTGTGAACACAAAAATATTTAAAGCTATGCTTCTGTGTGTGTGTTTCACATTAAAAATATACATATTGAACAAATATTGGTCTCAGCAACTTTACTTTAGCATCATAGATTATGACTACACCTGGAAATGACTGAGTGGAAATTTGCATTCAAAAACTCAAGTATGATTTACTTTCCCACCTGAAAATTTTACTTCGAATGATTCAGAGTAGTCCAGACAAGATTTTCCATGAAGCCTAAACAGTTCCTCACCTGCACTTGCATGAACAAGATTTTCAATCTTTTTGAAGACTTTTTTTGTCCTCTTCTGAAGAAGTTGCATCTGCGTATCCGATTGTCTCATCTGTAAGTCAGAAGGTAACTCTATGATCATTTATAAAAAGCTTAGCTGATAATTACAACATGTAGAAACAAATTCTGAGCCTGCAGCACTTCTGATTCCTTCCTTCTTCTTGGTACCCCACTCAATACAGTTGGCATCAGGCTGGTTGGAACTATTGTACTGTGAGTTTCACAGAAATTGTGGGGGCCCTGAGTGCATCCCCCCTCCTGGAGGTTTAAATGTTAGGGCTGAGTGCCATATGGCAGTACTGATAGTGCAGCTGAAGGTTGCCCCTTCCCACTAGTGACCTTGGAGAGACATTCCAGGTGGGAGTAACTGCAGGTTGGCTGCAGACAGGGCCAAGCCACTGTCCCTGCCTATGTTGTTGCCATGGCTGGTTCCTGGCTCCCCATCCTTTGCAGAGCAGCTAGCCCTCATTGTTCCATGACGCTGTAGCCCAACACACTGTAATTTAACATTAAATTTCCTTCAAAATATTAAAGTAAATTTATTTTCTTAATGGCTAGCCATTCATGATTTGCTAACTTCTCTCCTGTCTTTTCTCTGCTCCTATAAGATTGTGTTTTGGTGCTTCCAGAAGGAAGAAGCCGTTTCCCTCATTGCTGATGCTTGATTCATATTTAGTAACTGGTCCTTTGCAACAAATACTCCTAAGTCACCTAATTTTTCATCTTCAGCCTGTTTGCAGTTTGGGTGTTATATGTAATGCTTGGCACAGAATCCCGTTCTCCAAGTATATCTGGTTGTTTATGGAACTAAGATTGGATATCCATTTGATGGGGCAGACTGATCAAATTTAATCACGTGTAGGATCACAGAATGGTTAGGATTTGAAGCGACCTTAAAGATCACCTAGTTCTAACCCCTCTGCTATGAGCAGGGACATCTTCCACTAGACCAGGTGGCTCAAAGGCCCATCCAGCCTGGCCTTGAAAATTCCTAGGGATGGGCAACATGTGCCAGGGCCTCACCAGCCTAACAGTAAAGAATTTCTTCTAATCTAAGCCTACCTTCTTTCAGTTAATAGTCATTATCTCTTCCTTGTTCTGTCACTGCCTGCCCCTGCATGTCCATGGCGAAAACTACGTTAGTTTGATGGGCTCTGCTGAAAACTCATCTTCATCCTTGGTTAGTAAAAATTGTGAGAGGGTGGAAAATGAATACTGCTAAGGGTAAGGGTTACGGTGATGGGAGCTGTAGCTTAGGTGTTCCTTGGGAAGGATTTCTGTGGTTCTCTTCTTGCTGGCAGACATTTGCCTTTGTTAATATGGTATGTGACAGTGAGTAAGTGTGTACTGAGCACACGTGTGTGCATGGAGAGACACGGTCTGGTTTTTTATTGGAATTAGTATTAGAAAAATTACATCAATTCCTTTCAGTTAAATTAAAAATGTATTTATGCTAGCTGTAGAAGTAAAGTTTTTATAGAGCTGATCCTGCTCATCTAGTGATTGAGGAAGTAAGACTGGTGAAAAATTATGGACAACATACTATAAGAAAACAATGCACCATCTACACTATCACTGCTTTAACATCTCAGCATAATTCCTTCTAATTGAGGAATCCTCTGTTGACAAAGTCTCATTAGGGATTGGTTGCTGAAAACATTAATGCAAAATGTGTGCATTTATTAATATTTTGGCAGAGGTGTATATAGAGGCAATTGGTATTCCATTAGCCCTGTCTTAATGATGATGTTAATATGTTGGTTCTTTTTCCTGAGAACCCTTTGACAAGCTTTGTAGCTATATCAGTGAAAAATAAGGTGCATACAATGTAACAAAGGGAATTTATTTCAGTGTGATACTAGATCTGCAATCACTGAGATTAATTAAAATATGATTTTGTTCTTAGTGTTACTTTCACCTCAAATTACTTTTTTTTTTGTAATAGTATGGATTATTATTGTCGTATGAGATCAGAAAGTAATAACAGTGATAAATATCTGACCTATTTTTATTATTTTTTTCCTCTTACTGGTGAAATGTTGAAAGAACTGTTCAGCCAGCCATGCACATTTTTGCAAACCACGTGTGTCTCTTTTTCTGGGTAGGACTCCATATGGTTTCCACGAATTCTAAGAAAAGTTATCATTTGAAATGAATGCCAAGCTCTTGCATCCCTTTTACCAAAGATAATGTGCAAATCACTGCCCTACACAGCATCAGCAGAGCAATTAATAACCCCAGCTTAATGGGCTGGCCAGGTATAGCAAATTGAAATAGGCAATAAATATGATATGCAACTATAGACCAAAAGTGCTGTGGTAAACCATGACCATAAAAGAAAGGAAACATTACAATTAAATGCATTCAATGCTAAAAATATAGATAGTTAGACTCAAAGAGTCTAAATCTAAATCTAAAAATTATTTTTGCATTACAAATATAGATGTGGTGCAACTCTGAGATTCAGTGCATGAGTCCATATTGACCAGATTTTGACTGGAAACATAGTTTGCCCTATTGAACATAATGAACTATTTATTTTTGACAGTAACAATTATTTATTCTATTGAACTTCAGAGCAGTTTGCAGTCATCAAAAGAATCTGCACTTGGTGATTAGAATAACTCTGTGTCAGGGATAATAGAAGAATGGATTTTAAGAGAGAAAACCTTAATAATTCTGCAGAATAAAACTTATGTCAAATTTTTAATTAGTTTTAACTAGCTCAGGGGTGGGATTAAAGGTTTTAAGTGAATGTGCATATCCCATTAAAGAATGAATGAAGCAGCTTAATTATAGAAAAAATGAGTGACCAAACCTAAATGTTTAGTTTAATGCCATGTAAAGTACATGTGGTGCTTAGCAGATAACATTCTAGACCACAGCACGTTGAATAAATGTACCAAAATTCTAGGGAAATTTGCAATGTTTTTATTTCTTTGATCTGTGTGAACAAAGATTTAAGTTAAATAATATTAGTTTGCTAAGTAGCTGTTGCTGTGGTTACATGCATGTGTCAGTGTATTAGGAATTTGAAAGCAGTAATATAAACATTAAAACCTTGAGGGTTTTTAAACAATTCTACATTCTGTGGAGTTCAATGGGTGCAGATCACATGTTAAGTGCTGTAGGAGGTCAGATCTGAGATTTAAGTGATAAAAAATATATCAGTGTTAATGTATTCACTAATTATTGTATTATCTACTTGTGAAACTCACAGGATTGCTTAAATCTGGCTATGTTTTCCTGACAGCACTTTCATTTATTTAACTAACCACTCATATTGCTGTCATTCTCATCATTCCCCTGGAAGGAAAGAAGGAAGAGCTGATTCCTTCCATCCATATTTTTTTTCCTCCTCAAAATATGTTTTCATTTTAAGTGTTACTTCTTTGGCAGCACTGCCCTCTCACCAGTTTCAACAGGAGGAGAACCCTGGGAAGAAAAGATGTTCTGTGGGGAGCATGAGGAGTGCAGTCTGTGACCACTCAGGTCCCCGACTTCTGAAATTTGGTGCCTTGCACAAACTGCTCACGAAGCTTTCTGTGGCAGTTCTCCTCAAAGAGGTGGACACAGTTTACCTATTCAAGCCTCAAATATATAATTTGTTTTCAAAGAGCTTTGGCAGCAATTTTAGTTCTGCTGTTCAGTAGTGCAGAAGAGCATATGCTTTTGTTTTTGAGGATCAGTTTCTCTGCTGGGACCAGGACTGCCATTTCTTTAATATTTCACCACTAAAGCATTGTAGCATGGGAAAAAGTGCTTCTCTTTATTTGTGTGCTGAAATATTGCTGTGCTCCAGTGACTATCAAAGACCTCTTCATGAGTGCTGACTTCGCATCATATTATCATTCTTTCCACAGATGAGGTCATCTGTTTCTTCTGTTGATAAATCTGCTGAAAATTTTTGTCTTTCTGTGATAAAATAAAGTCTGATGAAACAACCTAGCTGTTTCTGGGAATAATGAAATACTGTGAGTAAAATTCCATCTCCATGAAACTTTTGTTAAGGATTTCAGAGGAGTCCAGACTCCATGTTCCAAGAAATTCCAAGAAGTGTGTTTTCAGACAGACCTAATGGAGAGCAACCAAAAGCAAAATCCACGTAGTTTAATATCAAATTGCATTTCCTAGTTGATTAACCTTATCAAAGGCTTGTGGTGTAAGCACAACTAATATAATGATAATTCTAATAATATACTTGGATGCTCTAAAGCTGAAGAGTATATATAAAATATTTAAATTTAAAATGCACTCAAAATTGCTGTATCTTTTTATCTCATTTATATATAGGTGGTGTTTCCTGTTGGTGTAAACCATAGATCTTAGGGACAGGTGATGGCATGGCACGAATTTGTTAAAACCTCCATCAAATATTTTACTCAGATGACTCCCCTTTCTTCCCTGCCTTCCCCCCCATTTATATAATTATATTATTTTATCTATGTATGAAATGAAGAAAGATCACTTTTTCCTCTCACCAGTTGTTTCTGTGCTGTTGTACTTGCATTTTACCAGTTGCAGGTCACATCCTGCTTTCTTGTACAGGCTCCAGGATGGAAGTTAGTGCAAGATGCTGCTGCATTGGGCCTTTGTTAGGCTTTTGCCTTGAGTTTCATATTGTCCTTTTATTGTATTCAATTGCAATTTTCAAGTGAGTGAAAAGTATCAGTGTGTGGCTTTGGCTTAATGAGTAAATTATTTAAATACTTCACTGAATAATGTGGAAATACTTGATTTGGAAAAACAGAAGAACAGAAAACTTCAATGGAGAAAGCATTTATTAAAACAGCGGAGGTGCAAACTCACCTTTATCATAAATATAACCCCAGAAACGAGGCTGATGGTTTGGCATAGTGACATTGTAGAGGTATTAAGTGTTGGTGGAAGGGGAAGAAACAGGATGTTCTCATAATGGAGACTAGATGTGATAGGTCAACTTCATTAGCTCCACAAGGACACACTAAAATTGAGTCAAATTAATAATTTCAAATTATTCAGAATTATGCTAAGAGGTAACCTGTTCTGTTTGTTCAATTTACTTTCCTTTACTGCTGAGGGTGTGTAAAATATGTGCTTGTGCTTCTCTAGGTTGTAAAGGCAAATTGTATTTTATGTCTGAGAGATTATTTGTTCTGACTGAGCGAACATTCAAGCACCACTTCTCTCAGAGAAGGAAAGGGAGATTTCAGTCTGGTTCTTAGCAGACAGATATTCTTATCACAAAGGCATAGGTATATTTTCAGCTTTGTTAACTGTAACCACCAAGAACAATATGAATAGAAAAAGAACCCTTGAGATGGTTTATTTAGGTAATACTTGAAGTTATGAGGTAATTCTTTTTCTTTTCCTTCCTGTAGCTGTTCTGCAGCTAAACTAGTATATTTTAGACCTTCCATTACCTCTTGAAGTTTTAGTGGCCATGAGAATAGTAAATAAACTCATTTCTCCATATTTCCAAGCAATATAGTATCACTGTCATTTGATATAGGTAAACATTCTATATACTCTATCACAAAAGTATTGAATATCACAGAATACTGACATACAGTCAGTATGGCTCTATTTTATATTTCACAAGTCTATCAGTGTTAATATCTGAAAAATATTTTATAGACTATGAATAAAATGCTCATCTTGTGTGACAAACCTCTCTATTCAAATTGCAATTTCAGCAAGTGAAATGAAAAATGCAGTGAAAGATGAAGACTCTCACTTTTATGACAATGAGCACTTGTCAAATAGATCTGCTGACTGGCCTACATGGTAGGTCATGATGGATATCCTCCCATGGAGGTATTCAGAACTCACCAGGACAGGATCCTGGGAAACCTGCTTTGGCTGACCAAGTCTGAGCAGAGGGATCGGGCTAAATCTTGATAAGTCCCTTTCTCCCTAAATAATTCTGCATTCTGTAATCAGTATTTACAGAAGTAACTAAAAAAGTAAGAAAAACCTCTGGAATAACATGCTGTAGTAAAACACTGTCTGTCAGTTTGAATGTGATGTATGCCTTTAATTTCCAAGTCAAGTAGTAGATTTGTCACTGTTGTAATTCCTGAGCTAAAAATACGTGGTTTGTTTTACTTACTGGAATAATTTGGCTATTGCTTTTGCTCATTTTCACTAAGGTAGACTTCTAGTTTGAGCTAGAAGTCAGAGTGGTTGAGTCTTAGTCCATTAATTAAATGAGACATTTATTGGACAAAATTTATATGACAAGGAAAATATTGCCTATTTTGTCAATGAGAAGAGATGCTGGCATTTACCTATTTGCTATGGAAACACTAATATGGAGAAAGGAAATATTTTATGTACAAATATACTTAGAGAATTGGGGAAATAAAAGACTATTTAGCCTTAACCAATGTGTGCAAGGTGGGAAGAGGAAAATATTTACAATCTTGTAAAAATTGGAGTTCTGTATTACCTTCCATTTGATAACACAGCTGCAGGATTTTCTTGTCTCTGCCAAAACCTCCAGCTGTTGTTTATTATTCCCTCAGCTGTCCTGATGCAACACTTGCAAATCATTGCAAGTTTGATTATTGAAATAACAGTGGCTTTAATGAATAAAAGAAGTCCTTACTTCCCTTTCCTATTGATTTTGTGAAGTGGTCACTGATGTTTTTTCATGATTTTAGAGATTATAACAGTGCCCTTTCTATGTTTTCTTATAATTTTGATCAAATAGCATTTTACCAAATAAAAAAAGAAAAACAAGCCCTAAACATTCTGACTTGGTTAACAAAGAGCAAAATGGAATATGATGTGTCTGTTTGCTGAACAAAGCATCGGACTAAACCAAAATGAATTGTTAAAAAAAATTCCATTCTATGCAGGTGCAGTAAAGAATCTGAATGTCCCATAGTTAACCTGTCCTGTTGAAAAGAATCTTCCCCTTGGTATCCAGCTTTGATTAGAATCTGCAGTGGCCGAAAATGCACAGATGTTACTAAAGTGGTAATTTACATATAATTTAAAAAGCTGAAATCTAAATTTTGAGCAGTGAATAAGGGGCCCTGGAGTGTACAAGTGAAGCTTGAAAGGATGCTGTACTACTGTACTTCAAACAGTAGACATTTTTGTAAGATGCTGTTTCAAAACAGGCCTAGTCTGGTAATTACATTAAATAACCCCAGGGAAGTTCCATTACACTGCAATCAGCCCACGTCACTAACACCTACATCAATGAAGAATGCCTCACAGACTTTTCCTTTAAACATAATTTCTTTCTTACAGTGATTTCTGGGAATTTACCCCCTTATACTCAGAAACAGAGTGGTACATCAAGAAAAAATGGAATTCAAATATTATGACCTCTTGATTAAAAGTCAACTCTTAATTCCAACTAGAAAAATACTGCATGTTTTCCTTTGAAGAAACACTATTTATTAAGAAAAAATAATCAATATTTGGAATCTGGGAACCTCTCCAGAAATTAGGTGTCATTTGATTTCATTCTTGTATACCTGTATGGTGTCAAAATTATTTATCATCATTGATTATCTATGTGCAGTACCACTGAGGGGGCAGGATCATGTTGTGTAAGTTATTCAACAACCCCGGAGTAAAACAGAGAAAGATTTGTTCTAAACTGAAAGAACAAAAATTATACAGTGAGCATCCAGAGAGCACAATGGTAGCTTAATGTAGGTCCCCATAATGGATTCTGATTTTAGCTCCTCAGTACTCTAAAAAGGATTTAAAAGAGGACATAATTAATATGCAGCTATCTGAAATTATTGCAGCAGAATTTGCATGAAAATTCTTCAGAGGGAATGAAGACAGGTAGCTCTCTGCAGTAAAATGTGGATATTAGCAGCTGGTAGTATGAAAAAGGAGAAAATTTACCACCCACTGTTGCAAACTTGGAGTTAAATCTTCTTCCATCATCACCTCTGCCTGTGATCCCACAAGAACAGAATTTTATATTCTTCTCACACTTCTGCTTGCTATACAATGTTTTCTGTCCATTGGGACAGCAAATCCATTGCAACACAAATTTAAAAAGCAAGCAAGAGAGTCAGTAAAGCATCCCCTTTCCATAATAGTGTAGTTCCATAAACCTATTTTGAACTAATTCTGAGTGCAAAAATCTCCAAATAACTGCTGCTACCATTCCAGAAATGATTTTGTGTGATTATTCTGACCTTTTGGAAAAGTTTTGTTTCTATCTCAACTTGAGGGCTCATGTCTTCCTTGCCAGAGAGCCATTCTGATCTTATGATGCAAGTGATGTTGATTTGACAGCTTTATTTTTGATTTGTCTGATCCTAAGAAACTAACAGCACAGTGAATACCATTTAACCATTGACAAAATCCAACAACATGCAGTCATCAATCCTGGTTGAAAGGAATAAGACCGAACACACTTACTAGGTGCTGAATTGATTGACAGTGTTTCCAGAATGCCACAACGCAGGCGTGATGACTTAAAGTGGGAAGAGCTGATACACAAGACCATTCACAGATAGGAAAGCTATATCATCCTTCCTTTTTAAAAAGTATGAGATGCTGTCCTAAGCAGCAAAATAGAAGAAAAACTTAGCTATTCTCAGCAAAACACTCTCAAAGCCACAGAAAGCAAATTGAAAATACTAATTGATAGGCTGACCTGACTTTTTCTTTTTTTTTTTTTAATTTTAAAAACTTTTATGTTATGTCTTTCTAATAAAGGGCAGTTACAGCAGCAAGGAACGAACTGGAAAGCAGTTTCACTCTTGACAATATGTTCTCTTGTTAAAGTCAGCTTTTAGCAGGGCCACGGCCACAGGACACTGAAATAGTTATGTTGTCCAGTAACAGTGAGACTCACTGCAGTCATGGCTGTGCCACACTCTGCTCCCAGCTCTCTTAGTGTTCTTTCCCCTTTACCACCTCATGTGCTAAGACAAGCACCTCAGATAGCGAGTAGGTATAAGCAAAAGTTACCTGCAAAAGTGTCAGGAACTTGAGAGTACAGATTTGGAACAAAATCCTCCCATAGTGAAGGAAGGGAGGCAAATTAAGTCAGCTAAGATTTAGCACTTACCATCCTAAATTCTACTTCTCCTTTGGAAAGAAAGGTATCACTTTAAAAGGTTTGGTTTTTCATTTGGTTTTTTGGGTTTTTTTGGAGTATTTTTTGTATCATAACTGCTGCAATGGGGTGAAACTATCCTAGTAGATAGGAGGAACTTGGCAGGACCATGTTAGAGCATTTTGGGAGCTGTAGTATTTGTCATATTAAGACTTTTAGCTCTGCCTGTGCAATATGGCCCTTGATAGTAAGCTGTATCCTGCAATAGCTGATTACATGGGAGGTACCTAAACATGGAACTGCTAACTGCCTGTAAATACTGCACAACATTTAACCCCTGCTGGACCCTCCTTTCTGCCAGAAGCCTGTTGTGAGGCTTAGGAACATTATCTAAAATGAAGACCACATGGTGGGAAGCCCAAGTTGATCAGTGGGAGCATTTTGTACAAGCACCATGCCTTGAAATGAGCTATGTACTCCTCTCTCCCACAATCTGCAGTCTTTAAGTTCTGTGAACACTGATGGCTTCTGAGTTTTATCTAGTTTTATTGCTTGACATGTAGTGGGAAGTGGCAGGCCACCTTAATAATATTCCCTATTTTAATTACGAGACATTGCTTTTGATGTTTTTTTTTAATTTATTTTTTTTTAATGTATCTATCTATAATACACCAAACAGTAGCCTGGTGAGTTCTTGGGGGTTTAGGGATCTGCAAAGTTTTATCCCATGACTTAGGAGACTATTCAAGTAATCCAAATTTAGATAAAGTTTAACATAACCAGCTCTGTGATTCATTCTACTTCTTTGTACAATACACCTGTCTCTCATAATGTCTCTAAAATCAGGTGATGTGGATTTAGTTGTATTCGACTCACTGAAATTGTGAAATCAGTTAAAAATATACTAAAAGAAAAAAAAATTCCACCTATGTTTCCTCTGTGTAGGAGGTCATGAGGTGAAACAATCACTTCTAGAAATTGTGTTTGAAACTTTCCCTCTTCCTATATGCTAGTAAAGGAGAAACAAAAACATACACAGGTTGACTCTATCTTCTAATGGTTTAATATGCCCTCAGTGCTGAGGATTTATTCATTTGCCTGAGTTTTAGGAACTGGAAGAGCAGCTGCCTCAGGAGGTGTGGAGTTCTAATTTAAGTAAAAAGCAAAAATTTAAGCTGTCCTTTAGGAGGGAAACTCTACAATGTATACAGTAATTAAACTGAGAGACAGTTGAAATTTGCCTCCTGTTTTGACCTCAGGCAGTGTAGAAATACGTGGCCTTCTACTTGGGGAGAACATCAGATCTAGTTTCGTGTGGCACTGTGTCATGCTACAGCTGAAATAGGAAAGAAAATTGCTATTAGCACTGGCAGAAGCTCATTGAGTATATTTTTGGCAAAAAAGCACTTTCTTTTTTTCTGTCTTTGCATAGCCAAATAATTCACTTTCAAATTAAAAATCACAGAGTGATTGAGATTGAAAAGGAACTCTGAAGGTCACTTGGTCCAACCCCTGTCCTAAAGCAGGAAGGCTTGCAGTGAATTGCCCATGTCCAGATAGTTTTTGAATATCAAGAAAGAGGGAGACTCTGCAACCTCTCTGGTCTTCCTGAGGCTTGGCTTTCCTAACCATGCCTGCGTGCTTAGGCAGACTCTCTGTATTCTTTGGAGTCAACTCATCCACCTTCTGAATGCTTCCTTTTTTGGTTTGAGTTTTCCCAGGGGCTCCTTGTTTGTCCATGAAGGCCTCCTGGCACCTTGCCTGACATCTGGCATGTCGTGTTGGACTGCCCTTGAGTTTGGAGGTGGTGTTCCTTGAATACCTATCAGCTTTCCTGGGACCTCTTTCCTCCAGGGTGGCATCATATGTGACTCTACCAAGCAGGTATTTAGCAGTATCAAAGTCTGTTCTCCTGAAGGCAGAACTCAAAACTTTTTCATTTGAAATTGTCCCATGCCTTGTTTCTACAGAATATTCGATTCAGGTCATAAGTAATGTTCCTTTATTTTTTATTTTTTTTAAAATATTCTGTCTATAAAGAGTAGGAATGAGCAAAGGAATCTTTTGAGAATAAAAAAAAAAAAAATCAAAATCTCTTGCCCCAAGATTTAATTATGCAAACGTTATTATGGAATAGCAGTTAATATTTTTCATATTAAATTCAGGTTCAAACTGAGGGAAAGTATAAAATCCTGTATGATGAAAATGAACTACTTAGGAATTGGTGTGTTATTCTTTTTGAGGAAAAAAAAAAACAAAGAGGAAAAATACCCCAAACTGCTCTAATGTGCATTGACTGACAAGCGTGTTTGAAACCCACAACTGATATGTCATATTCTGTGAGAGAGTTGTCTGAAGACCTTTCGTTGTAACTAGGAAAAGATCACTTGTGTCATAGGTAACAATCAACCAGTGTGGTCAGTATGGGTCATATATTTTTCCCTTTTATATATAAAATTTTGAGCTTGTTTATATTTGTTTACCTGTTCAAACACCATATGCAAGGTCTAATTCTTTTGTTTCATGTTCTTTTTCTTGCTTCTCTTTTTTAAAGCCAGAATTGTCTATTAACCTTAGTAGGAAACTACTTATGTTTCACTTTATGTATTATCAATCTTCTTTAACATTGCTGCCCTGGTTTTGAAAACACTGAAGATGTGGATACACATTTCACATCTGAGATTTAATAGAATTCAGTTCTTAGAATATTTGAGAAATGAGATTGTTACAATTTTGGGTTTGGAACCATAAAATACTGAAGTTTGTGGAGATTTGAATCTGAACAAAGGTGTCTTCTGCCACTGAGACACAGACATTGCAAAACAGAACAGTCTGTATTTCAGGCTTCTGAAGAAAACTCACAAATGAAGAAAGTGTGATATCTGTACCATGTTAAAAAATCTGAACTGGAACTTGTCATACTGGTTAAGCAACCTCTGGCAGTCTTTTCTTCAGCAAGAGCAAAAAGCTGCTTCTTCTTTCTCACAATGGTAGTTCTAGAGGTCTCAAGATGAGATATGTGTACATGAATTTATGAGCTGATGAATGCTGGAGATTTCTGAGAGCAAATTATCACTCTGCAAATGGCAGTGTATACAATAATACAAACGAGGCATTCAGGACTTTGACAAAGTAATATGTTTGTGTACACAGGGGGAAGCAGGATTTAGTTTGCAGCAGGGGTGCTGAGGTATTACAAGAGTCCCAGAACACTTGGAAGATGTTCTGAACCATATGTGCAGGAAAAGCACTTGCAGCGGTACAGTGACTAAAGTGAGGGACTACTGCTGCAGGGAGAGGAAAAAGATAGATGGTGTTTTATACTTGTCCTTAGCCATTTTTAATATTAAAAAGCCTCCTGAAAGAATTAAAACTATGAGTAACTTTGGGAAAAAAGTTTGCTTAACTGACTACGTAAAAATTTTGCATTGTTCAGTCAAAGCAAGACACCACAAACTTTCTCATCCAGACATTTTGCCTCCATTTATATTTGTTCATACATACTGATCGCTAGTCAATGAGGCAAATCTGTTAAAATAGGATCATAGAGACTTGAAATAAAGTAACAATATTTTGGAACAGCTATGAGAATCTTGATTGACTCATAAGGACTCAGACTGAAAATTTTTGAAATAAAGAAATAAGGCAAAAATGATCCAACAGAGGGACCATACAGTAGTTTTCAGGTGGCAGCATGCAACCTTAAGATTTGGATAACAAACATCTACCCTTATCAGCTGCCATGGGGTATTTAACAACAGACAGCAGAGACAAGTTTTCCTTGCTCCAGTGATGCAGAACTGTCTGCCTTGATTCTCTTTGAAAATGACACAATTCACAAGCGACATAAAGCAGGAGAAAACACATCCTAGCTAAGACTTGGACAGTAGTGTGTGCATATTCAGATACCAAAGATGGAGACATTTGTCAGCCCTCATTAGTATCATTAGTGACAGCATAGTTTCCCATTTTTATTATATGAAGGTTGCATTACAGAAGTCAGCTTTTTGCCAACAGTCTCTCAGATTTCTCTCCCATGTTCTGACTTTTTTCTTAGCCAGATTTATATGACTTTGTGTTGTGTTTGGTTTTTTTTTGTTTGTTTGTTTGTCATTTTTTTGTGTGTGGTTTTTGTTTTTTTTTTCTTCTGGGAAGGGTAGCAATTTTCTTAGACTGAAAAAAATACATTCTTCATTATGTTGTACCTTAGAATCTCAGGAGCTGACAGAGATGTGGTACAAAATAGTCACTTACTGTTGAGAGGATAAAAGAGGATACTTTACTGGGAGTGTTGATGTACTTCTGGGGTATTTACAGTGACTGGCTCATGGTCTCCAGATGGAATTTAGGATGTTTGTTATGACCCATAAAGTACTAAATGGCCTATCAGGAATTAAATCTCTACTCATGTTGTTCTGCTACAGCTGCTACCAACTGATGTATAAGAGACATGATACTTGGCAGGACATTACCCATGAAAGCTTTTTCTCTCATCCAGAGTTCAAAGTAGTCTGAAATTGGCAGATTTCTGGAAAGGCTGCAACAGATGTGTAATACGACTTTTTGGAGAGGGATAGAGACAGAGGCAGGAGGAAGCAGGTTTCTGTCTGAAATTTGTGGAAGACATTGAAATGCATTTGAGATCTTAAGTGTAGTCATTGTCTGCTTGATTATCTTAATCTGCCAAGTAATAACAAATAACATAATCATACCTCTGCAAGAAAAACTTGTTATTTGCTAACTGGAAAAGCATCAAACACATCATTACTCTGCCAGTGTATTGTCACATTTGTAGCCTTCTCCTAGAATGATGATTAGCAAAACATGACAGAAAAAACAATTTACCATGTCTACAGAGCATTAATAAAATAGATTTTATAATTCACTGTAAAGGATTATTTGATCTAAATTGAATTTGTCAAAAGTATCCGTGCTTCTAATGTAATATTCTTGATCTTTTCTTATTTGTTTATATGCTATATGTCTATAGAGACAGGGCAATTTACAAAGTGAGCACTAGACACTATTATGGAATAATGATTATTCTATTGTGAAGTTGAAAGTTTTCAGAAGTGCAGCTGTCAGAAGTCAGATTTTCTCCCCTATAAGGGTATAATTACTGAGAAGATTGTGGATTATTAAACCATATCTGGTTTAAGTCACTAAGGACAGATTTGTGCTTGGTATCTGATTTTGTGCTGCTTATAATTTTTTTTCTGTTTGAAGAGCTGGGAAAAATGTTCACTTTGTCTGTCCATGTTCAAACAAATCTATGACAAAATCCACTCTTGCAGTGCAAGTTGAGAGTGAAATGAGTTGGGTTGCCTGACAGTGTTAGGGAAACAGAAGCTGTCAGACATATTTCCATATTACACAGATTACGTGAGCAAAGCAAGTTTTGCATTTTTTCCTCAGAGGCAGTAGACATCTTATTTCACAGTCTAATTAATTTTAAAAGAATGTGGAACACTAGAGAGAAAAATAACAGAAGACAATGAAAGCATTCAGTAAGCCCGAGGCATTTATTAACTGCAAGGCACTATATAGGCAGGTATTTATTCAAAGAATACATACGTATATGTATATATAAAGGCTACTTAACACCTTTCCCTCTCTCTCAGGACAACAGTTACTTTAAAATAACTGAACATGGATATTTCCTGTATTCCAACTTAGCTGATAATAAGGTTTTTCTTCTGGACAAGAACAAGAAAGAAAACCCTAGAACCAGATTTTATAGTAATAATAGATGTGATTTCATAGTGCAACATTGGGTATATCCAAACAGAAATAATATTTGGGGTTTCAAGGGGTTCTGTCTCTAGCTATGCATATGGCTGGGTCTCCAGATAGACCTAGCAAAAGGAGAAACCCTCAAGAGGTCAGTGGATTGCCATTTGGGGAAATAAGAAATTCACAATGTTTTGAAGTGGATGATTTCTGACATGTTAATACAAATTTGATTTAATTTTATCTTATTTCCACAGACTAATTTAAATATTATTTGTCTTTGGAAGCTTGTCATTTCTGTGTTATACATTAAGTAAATAAACTTGCTAAACCCATGAACATTGGGACTTCTATATTTTGATAAATGGTGCTGTCGCTACTTATTCATCAGTGATGTTGCATATGTTTGAGATTAGCTTGCTTTCAAAGGCTGAAAGTCTCAGTGTTGAGATGAGGAAATGATTTTGAAATAGTTTCACAACACAAGTCATTCAAAATTGCTTGATGTTATTACATTCAGAGGTATGCTAGTGCAATAAAACAAAGGTATTATCCTGGAACCTTATTATTTACCTATTCTGAGATTAGCTCATGACTGTTTAAAACACAACATTTATAACTTCTCAACTGTTTGGCATATTTTTTGAATTTTCTGCTTAGAACGATAATATGTGATTTCTGGTGGACAGACATTCAGCCAAGAGAGAGAACATATTTCAAAGGTAAACCCCCTTTTTTTTTTTTTTTTCCCAAGTGTGCAGGAGTTCAGACAGCCTTCAGGAGAAATGCAGAGGCTGGCAGACAGAAAATACCATACCCCTCTGTGTCTCGTCCACATCACATCACAGACCATGCCCCCTGTGCCTGCACATCATTGATGTAGACCGGGCTGCTCCACCTGTCCCGGTGCAGAGGGTACCACTCCTGGCTTGGCCCCAGCGCAATTCCAGCTCCTCAAGGGTTGCATCGCTAGGTGGGGGCATTGCTCACACAACGCTGCCTCTTTCAGGATGCCAGAAGTGCTTTTTTTTGATTCGGTAGGATACGGCCAAGTGCTAATTATCAAATGGCAGGGGGCCAAATCCCAAGCAGCTCGCTGCGTCTGATTCTAATGTAATTAAAGCTATGTAAATAGTTTGGAACTGAACCTTTTGTTAGCTGTGTGCTTATTACTGAAACAGAAAAATGTATGGTCCGCCTCCTATTGTATTTTATTTGCATATCTGCTTTGGCCCAAATTCCCCCTCCACACCAGCCACCACATTCCCTTCCAAGGTACTGCAGTCAGTTGCCTGTGAAATACCTTCAAATTTTATGCTGGGTGACATTTTACAGAGATGAGATTTGTTTCAGCAACAACAAATCTTCCCTCACAACAAAGATCTTTCTTCTCAATCTACAACTACTGCCATGTTACTGTTCTTGAAATGGGTTTCACTCAGTGCTTTCTCCAACCAGTGCTTAGCAAATAAAATCAGACTAAAAAAAAAATAAAAATATTGCTTTAGTCATGCCAGAATTTTCCACATAATCAGCCACTTCCTTTTGAAAATATTTAGTTTTCTTCTCAAGCTCCTTCTCTGTGATGCACAAGACAATGTATAGCTGTAACACATCCTTAAATGATGAAGTCCATCATGTGTGCTCCATTCACCATGATTGTGGTCATTTTGTCTACAGAATCTGCAATACAGAATCTACACAGCTCAAGCTGTACTGCCTTCTTCCCTTAACCCTGCAGATCTCTAGCTCTGTCTTTGGTCTGTGGACCAGAGCAGAAGTTAAAATACAATTCTATACCTTCATGTGTAATTCAAGATGAGAAAACAGGCTCTCTCATCCCTTGCTGAAGATGAGAATGATAAACAAAACATTTCTTTATAAGATAAATTGTGGCATAATAATTCTTGAATATCACTGACCAAATAGGCTATGTAATATAAGAATCTGGAAAATCATTATGACAATGAGAGAAAAAGGGAATTCATATAATAGTATAATCAAACATTTTTAATTCTCAATGTTCTGATTGTCTGTTGGGCCATTTTCAGAAGTTGTTTGTAGGAGTGATTTTATGTAAAGTTTTCAAAATGAGGAAACTGATGAACAGGTCTTTTTCTACTATTGCAGAAAAATGAAAGGATTTTTGGAAAGTTCTCTATCACTTTAAATTTGGTGACTGTTACATGATGTATCTCATGAGACACCTGAGATGGTACAAGCCCAGAGCAGTTCCTGTGCTTTGCAGAGCAGGGCTGGTTTCATGCCTGAACCACAGTGCTGCTCACTCACTCAGAGTAGGGGCATACACAACGCCTAAAGTGGTAGTCTTCTAAGCAATTTACTAAAAAACATCCCAAAGCAGAAATTTCCTAAACTTCTAGGAAAGAAATGCCCGCAGATTTGGACTATGAATATGTATTTGCAGGCTCTGTAAGGAATTGATGTTTCTAAGAAAGGTCCAAGTTCATAGCATTTCAATGCCCTGACATAATATTAGGTCTTAAAAGCAGCAACTAGCATTTCTATTATATTAGAATTAATTTTTTTTATATATTTCAATGCTCAAGTGTTGTTAAATAAGATAATCTAGTATTTGATAATCTAGTTTTCTAATACAGAGACATAAAAGCAAGCAAATGTCCTAATTCCACCTCTTTCTTCTAGAATTTGTGGTCTGAGGCTTCTTCTGCTTCTTTCTTTACAGACACAACACATGATGTACATTAGATGATGTGCACAATTGATAGGTAACCAGCACAGATTTATTAAAATAATCAACAAAGGTTTTTGTCAGACACTACACAGGTTTATCATTAGAATTTTTTTCCAAATCATGGGTTTATATTGTTTCAATTTTACCTATATGGGCACTACTGTTAATGTAGGTTGACATGGAAAAAGAATATGTGCAATTCAAAAGAGCAATGGGTAGTACAAATAAAAGACTGTACAATGGGTAGGTAAATTGCATCCCTCTGCATCCATTCAAAATTTCTTCTAGGTGTCATTATTATTTCAGGGCTTTGCATATTTGTCTTTTGGAAATAATTTTATTTAAAAGCTATGCAGTATATATTCACAGGTAGCAATGAATAGAGCGAGTGTGACTTTCTTTTAGAAACCAAGGAATATAGATAGTGTTCGTTGGTAAATCTGCTCTGTACACACTGCAAGCAGTAAAGTCAACATTTACCATATAGCAACACAGAGATTTCTCAGAAGACTCATTTTTCACTACCTCCTTCTTATGAAAGTATAAAAGATGGAGTATAGCAGAAATACTTCTTAGCTCCATGATAGAAAGGAAGGTCTTTTTCTTAGTGTGACCTTTTCCTGATATCAATTCATCTGCTTATAGTGAATATTCATCTGAAAGTTATGATTCCTTGGCATAAAGTCCTGCATTTAATAATATTTTATTTCAGTTTGTCAGTTTCTGAATGTGTTTTTTAATGCTTACTAAAGCACTAAATATCATTTCACAGAATATTTTAATGAATATGTAGTTTGCTGAAAGGTTTCTTTGTATAATCTGATTAAATCCCTGTTGATTTGGCATGAAACATCTTTTTAAAAATGGTCTTGTTGTACAAGCAGTATTATAATTGCCATTACCATATATTCATGAAAATACAGGAATTAAACCTGTACATAGGCCATCTGACATTATTATGGGGCTTCACAGTTAAAGGGGAGATAATCTTTGTTTCTATAGAGCTCTGCTATCTACTGTATGTAGGATGAATGCCCAGCTAAATCAAATGCTTTAAAAATGCTGCCTTTCAGGTAGCCATTGACAGTTGTTGTTGTTACTATTGTTATTATCATTATTATCATCATCATGGCCATCATCATTATCATAATCATTGTTATCATTATCATTATCATTATCATTAATTATTATTATTGTTACTACTACTACTAGGCTTGTGCTTTTTAAAGAACAATAACAAAGCCTCCATAAGAACAAGACAAGACTTGGAAAGATAAGACTGTGAGAATGGAACAGAGGTATTGCAAATTTTCTGCCTACAGAGAAAAATGAAAAGCAGGTAATGATGAATTGCTATTTTTTTCCATATTGTTGCAGGGCCACTGGTTGTTCAAGGAAAGGTCACTTTCGAAAGTTAGATCTAGTAAGTCCTCTCATTGAAAAGACCAAATGAGGCAATTCTCAGCTGCAATTTTTTCTTTGCTCTTGAGGAATGTAAAGCCTCTGGGTATGAGGAAAAAATATGCTTTGTTTCTGTTTCTCATTCAGTTATATGAAAGATGGAAAAAAGAGCTGCAGGATATGTTTGCAAAAGTGTAAAAGTCAAATGTATACAAATCTAAGTTTGCATGTGACTGAACTCTTGGAGTCAAAGTCTTCTCAAAGGATAAGATATGAGAAGCCTCTTTTTTTTTTTTTTAAATTAGTAGCCTTGCNCAACTTTGATTTTAACAGTTAAGTATTTGCTGATAGTCTTTCACTGAAATCCTGGATTCAATCCACCAGCAGAATAGTGTTCTGTTTATTCCTGTAAGTCAGAAAGTAGTAGTTTTTCTAATTTATGGACCAGCAAAGGAAAATTTTAATTTGTTCCTTGTCCACCTTTTCCTTTTTTTTTTGAGGAGAGCTCAAAATGAACATAACATGGACAGCTTCCTCTTTACCACCAGAATTTCAGTCATTACAATCTGAACAAAGTGAGGCATACAAAAAATTAGATTGAAAATAATATTATTTCTTGACAATAGGATGGAGTGAAACATGAGCAACTTCTCATAAATACTGTACCAGACACTGTTTGATAAATCCCAAGTGTAATTCTATTCAATTAAATTCATTTATTTGAATAGGATTCAAATAAAATTACATGATTACTGAATATAGGGATAAAACTATATAGAAAACAGTGAGTAATAGTCATTATATGTTACCCATAGTATAAAGGCATTATGAAGTAAGTTTTCAGAACCTGTAATGTGAATGATGGGATTATAATGCTCATAGAATACATGTACTTTCACAGAAAGAATACAGGGCTGACTGAAATATTTTGATGAAATAATGTTGTTAGAGAAATGCACAGTTTGATGCAAATACAAATATTTTCTGGGATCCACTCCATTTCAACCACTCTGAAAGTAATTAATTCAATATCTGTACATTGTTGAGATATTAACAATTTATCTACATTTAAATGAAAGCAACAGCACATTCAGTTCAATCAGTGCTAGTGTTTGTTCTTTATTTCTATTTCATAGACAACAAGTTATTGCTGTAATTTAGAATAATTGGTTTGATTTAATGATGTAAGTGGGGAAAAAGGAATTGTTAAGTATGCAGCACTTCAAGAAACAGGAATTTTGCTTTTATCTCCAGATGAAGTCAGAGAAGCTAAAATTAGGAATAGGTCAAGCAAAAGTCTTTCAGCAGCTTATGAAGATTTTCACAGTTATTGAACAGTCAGAAGTGTTGCACTTTTGCAACTGGTATTTCTAAAGGTAAAATGGGGAAACAAGTAGTCAGGCAATGTCTACATGGTGATCTTGTAAGAGGAAGACATGCAGCTGTGTGTGGACATAGCTTTGTCTTTTCAAAAGCATGAAGTGTCCATGATGAATTTTAAAACTTTGGATTTATGGGTTTGTTCTGGAAACCGTAGAAATAAGGGTATTTTCAATCTTTCTGATAAGTTTCAAGCAAGAGTTTGGGCATTCTGCATTACTATATCCTTAAGTTATTTTATCTAACAAATTATTAGGTAGTTTGTCTCATGTACAAGCTTTGAAGTCTTAAGTTATTATCATACAAGAAGTTAGATTACCTAAAAAAGTCAAGTATTAAATATTAATATTTTTGCTTCAAGGAATTCTGGAGTCCAAGTGAAAAGTATACTTTTAAATTAGGTTAGAAAATCCAATAAACCGTCCACAATTATTTGGTTTATTTCTCTTTATTCCTCTTTCCTTTATAGGTTGTTGTCCTTAAAGGGACTTTACAATTACCATGCCTTATTTAACTTTTATGAGTACTGTTGCCACAGTGTTTTCCTGAATCAACTGAGCTGTTTTATGTTGTTAATGTTATTTTTTTATTGCATGTACAAAATTCACTATAATAATGCAATTCTCTAATAATAAGGTGTTATACACAGTTGCACGTTGTTACACAGTCACAAGGTGGCCAATAATTCCTTTGAGTATAATTAGAGTTAATCCTTCCAGAGAAAGAAGTGTAGTCATAAGAACACCTTGTATGTGCATTTCTTGATTTTTGCTGTTTGGTATTGTGTGAAGGCTGCTTTGCAATTTTTGTTTTAACAATATAAGTAAACATTTATATATAGTTTAGAGATCCTCAGAGCTGCTTAAAGAGATAGAATATCTTTCACTACCAAATTCCAAAACTACAAATACCCTGATAAACGCAGACATGATTGTGTCTGCAATAGCCTTTTTACTGCATCATGTGCCACTAATATAAACAGAGTGTCTTGAGCCTGATGCCAATCAAACTAGATAGAGACTAACTAGGGGACAATTAACATCTGTTAACTTTACAGGAAAGTCTTCAGTAGATAGTCCTATAAATAATAAAATAAAACAGCAGTGTACACATGCAGAAATTAAGAAGCATAATTAACTTTTACTTATCAAAGTCAGAAGAGTTTATCTGTACCATGGACGGGAACATGAGGTGCAACAGGGCACAGAGGCCTGTCCTCTGAGGAGACATTTTGTATGCCTTTTCTTAATTTAGATGTTCACTTTCGAGCAGGGTGTAACTATGCAGTTTAACAGAGTAATCTGTACAAATCACTTTCATCAGCTTTGTATCAGCCCAGCTATTAATTTTATTATAACAATATAATCTTTTCTTCAACACTACAAATAAAGCAGCACTAACCAATCAGTCAAACATTCTATCTTAACCAAGAATACCTTCTCTTTATTACTCTTTCAACAATAAATGAGAAAAACATGATACTCTGCTAGGAAATTATCTTCCTTATTTCAATTTGCAAACAACTTACTTCTATCAGGCTCATCTTCTAGGCTTTGTTTTTCTGAGTTTGCATTCAAAAGGAGACAAAACATGTTAGTAGGGTCAACATCAAATCAGAAGGTGGACAAAACTTGCATGATGTTGGGGAAGGATGAATTATTAATATGATTTATTTCTTATTTTTTAAAAAAAATAATTCTTAGTGTTCCAGCAGTTCAGAAATCCTTTTGTCACTATCTTTAAAACCAGAAACCATCAGTAAGAAGAAAAGGCTCAGTGATGTTAAATACATGTAAGAGCTCTTTATAGAAACTTTTATCTAAGCATTCTTTATAGATTGACTGGCATTAAGGGTCTAATAAGGAAGGAATAAAATTTAATTATAAAATTCATTAAAGAAAACAATTGCCTTAGAAGAAATACCTCCAAAAACAAAACAAAAAAGCCCCACAAATAAAATAACAACAACAAAACACACACCCAAGGAAAAGTAAAGACCTTGATATCACAGGTCTCTTCTGCTACCAAAGGAATAGCTTTTGAGGGGAAGATAGAAGACTAAAGACTTACTTGCCTCCAAATGAGACAAAATGGAAGAAGAGAGACTACTTTCATTTCATTCACAGCAGATGAGAAAAGGCACTTAAGCAAATGAAAGATGAAGGCTACTGTGAATGGAAGCATCCATGAATAGTTTCATAAATATGAAATGATTGCTTCTACCAGCAGCTAGAAATGAAGTCAAGAGAGAGAATTTTCTGATATGTCATTCAGAGGATCCTATTTTACTTTTAAAAAGTCAAAGCTCTTTCTGAGTGCTTGTAGACAAGTCACTTCATGTCAGTTCCACAAAGGGAATTGCTCAATTTGTTATCCTCAATTTTTAATATTGTTCAGAACCAAATGATAGTTTTTATTCATGCATGGGGATTAACCAAACAAGACATGATTTGAGAACGACCCACTGAAAAATGCATGGTGACTGAATTATGACATTATCTTGGGAGCCGAGACATTTTCATTCATGTTCCTTTAGGGATGACTGGAATTTATACCACAGTTGTGCTTCAATCCTCGACAAAGTACAGGTATGGCATCACTGTCACTCTGCCTGATTGGATTGTGCAGATGTGAGCTCTCCATATCTCCCAGGTACATTTTAAGGGATGTGAGATTGTTAGAATAGCTTTTCAGGAATCCAGAAAAATGGCACATTTTGGTTTCTGGCAGGGTTTAGGCACAGAACGCCCTAGCACTGTCAGAAAGTAGGCTGATATAGTGGCATGAAGTAAATATCTAAGTAAAAATTAGTGACTGAATATGCAAATGTGTGGTTAAATTCTAGCCTCCAAAGACACAAGAGAACAGCAGTGCCTTGGTTTTTAGGACATGAATGTGAACTCCAGGTCTTCAATTCCATTTGTGAATCTAGCTGAATTTTGTTTCTCTATTCATATCTGTAAATATTAATATGTCATATAATTTGATATGACATGTCTATGAAAATGATGTATATATTAATACTTGGAAGAATTTGGTGGGTCATGTGCCAAAGAGCATATGAAAGAAGGTTTATAAATAGACTAAATCAGTACATAAAGCAGTTAGAGTATTTGTGTTGATGATTGCATTTGTGCAGACAGTGACATTTGTGTTGTGTTCCAAAGCAGAATAGCTGCTTCCCTGGGACAAGGGCAGTGGGATGAATGGGGGTTTTCCATGGGGCAGTCATGGAGTTGGGCAGGCCAGAGAGCCAGCTGAGGGCACCTCCAGCCCAGTAAATCAGACATCTCCTCAGGGATGAGGTCAAGGCAGCAGTGCAAGGAGACAGGGTAAGGATCATCAACATCTTTGAATTGTCTTCTTAACTTCACTGAGAAGCCATACGCTTTCTGACAGTGGGTGATTGTGTGCACCAGTAACGACCTTAACACTGCCTCCAGTTAACCTTCCTACACTATATAAATATATACGGAGACTATGGAAGGGAATTTTGTACACTAGTCTAGAAATTTTACATCCTATCTTTGTACTGAATTGTCTTATGTCCTTAGAAGAAAAATAAACGCTATTAGGGTGGCTATTGCCATATCTACTGTCAGTGAAAAGTGAGTGATGAGCTGAAGGCATTTATTTGGAATGGATACCTGTATAAACATCTTAGTTAATATATGTGTTTTGGCATAAAATGAATGGTTCAGTAGCTGGGGGCATCTTATTCTGGAAGATACATGTTGACTCATCCAAGAAAAAAGGAGAGTTTCACTCTTGCTAGATCAATGGTTGTATATTAGTTAGACAAGCAGGCACATTGGAAAGATTCTCTTGAATGCTAAAATGCAGACTCACATTAATAATAAAGAAACAAATCTGAATTTTGGAACCATATTGCAAAGTTATCACGATGCATAGGCTTCCTATCATCATTTTTTCCTGTTTGTCCAGTGAGGAAAATGTTCCTCTTCACATTCTCCACATACCATTTGAATGTAAATATCTTATTTAATAATCTATTGCATTCTTTTATTGATTTAATAAGTTCAGCTTGTTCACATAACTTGCTGAGGAAGTTTTAACAGATTAATCAACAAGGACTGATTTAGGCTAATGTTTTTACCTCCTGTGGCTAGCATATGAAGTTATTCATGAGATGAGAGAGAAAAGAGAAATCAATCAGTTTCCACTAAAGGAGATAAGAGAGATTGTATAACTGCATGACAGAACTGGGCTGTGCTACACTAAAAGCATAAAGAAAGTCAGAATGTAAGTAGAAAATCATAGACATTTCTGAAAGTGTAGCACATTTTGCTTTTGAGGTTCAGAGGGAGTTTTGCCAAAGTGTTTACCAACTCTGGTATATTCTTGAAGGAAAAAATGTAATAATGCATGAAGTAAATCTAGGGAACCTCATATTTGTTTCAAAAAGAAAAAAAAAATATATGCGTACACATGCATATGAGATACAACTGAATCCCTGAATGGTGATTTTCTTGTATTACTGGAGGCATGACAGGAACTTTGACAGGATTAAAGAATATTAAGTTTAACCATTTAAGGTGTAATGGCAAGATAATAACTAATAAAAAATAGTGATATATTACATTCATTTTTCTTGCTGCTTTATTGATGTGATGCTTGTTCTTTGACCAATAAGGAATGGTCCTATTTTGGGTTTACATCTGTAAGGAAAAAGGAACCCAATTTGTAACATGATACTTTAGACAAGGGTAAGTACGGTTTGTTTATGGTTATAACAGCTCAGGTAACATAATTCTGAACTGGAGGAAGTATTTACTGTTACAAAAGTAGTTATATTCTATAACTGTTTTGCATTCCTACAACATCTGTCATATAACAAATTTGCAACAAATTTCCAGAAGAAACATGATGCGTTCAAAAGGCTTGAGTAAATTCAGGGAAATGATTTTCCTTTCCTGGTGGCAAGAGGTAGGCTCTTACCCAGAATCTATGAAAGCACTGAGGTCTCTGGTGGCACAGGAGCATGGTGGATCTTTGCCATATACAGAAAAGTTCCATGGAATGCACAGTGCCATGGAGGGAAGTAAGAGAGTGTGTCCCGTGCTGTCTCTGCAAATGAACGTAGCCAGGCTAAGTGTTGAGCTCTGAAAACTGTCACTTCAGAAAAATTAATAGTAGAAAAAAACATACAGTGAGGAATGCAACACACGCAACACAGAATTTTATGTCTACACAAGTGTGTACACATGTGCATGTGTGTGTGACATGGTTGCCCACATAAAATTGCATTATGTAATCTGTTGCTATGGACTCTGGTCTGTTCTAATCATCAGAATTCATGGAGTTTCCTTTTTGGCTTTATGCCATGTTCATTTTTTATTTCCTTGCTCAATTTTTTATTTTTTTTTTCTTTTTATAATTTTTTATTTCTGGACCAGAAACTAACAAAATTGAAGTTTTGTGTCAGTTGACTTGCAACCCTTGTCAATCAATTCTTATGTGCTTTTTCTCTTCAGGATATTTGCTTTCAGTCCTCAATCAGGGGTGTTTTTTTTCAAATAATTTGCTTCTTCTCATCAGATCTGCCTACCTTGGAGATTAGTCTTTTCTGTGTTATGCTGCATTGAAAGCTGTCTTGAAGTGTTGGTAAATTCTGTCCTCAGCTTTCACCCTGCCAACTCTTTGTGCTGGCACCTTAGAAAGTTCAGTGGGATTTATTACAAAGTCTTTTGTTTTCCTGAGTTCATGTTGGAACTGCCTTTAATCAACTTGTGCCTCACTAAATGCCCTTCAGTCATATTCCTGGCTGGTTCTTCTGCTATTTCCTGCTACAGTGAAGACAGTCCTACATTTGTCTACTCCTGAGGTCTCATCATCTAATCTGGTCTTCAGGAAACTGTTACATTTTCTATGTTATTTAAAATGTATTTTATAAAGAACAATGAAATAGAGCAGTTACTAGTAACTTCTCTGCGTTCAGAACAGTGGACTATAAAAGGGTCTGTCTAAAAGACCTTCTTGACATGGAGTGAACTAAATTTATGTAAACATTCACACAGTCACAGAGAATCTTACTGAATCAAAGAATCACAGAATGTTTAAATTTGGAAGGGAGGTCATCTATTCCAGTTGTCGTGCTTCAAACAGGAACATAAGTTACTCAAGACCATGAATACCTCTTAGGAAACCTTCTCAGCCTCTGTGGGTAACCCTATTACCCACACAGAGAAAAAGTGCTTCAGTTGAGGCTTCCTGCCTTTGTCTCCACTGCCTCTGTCAGTGGGTATCACAGAAAAGACACTGGTTCCATCCTCTTTACACCCTTCCTTGAGCCTTCTCTCCAGGCTAAACTGAGAGCTGAGTGTTCCAGCTCTCTCAGCCTTTCCTCTTGGGAGAGATGTTCCAGTCCCTTCATCATCTCAGTAGCGCTTCACTGGACTTTCTCCAGTTCATCCATATCTCTCTTGTATGGGGGAGCTCAAAACCCTACAGTACTCGGTGGGTGGCCTCACCACTTCTGAGTAGAGAGAAAGGATCAAAGGATCACCTCCACTGACCTGCTGGCAATAACTTTGGTTAATGCAGCCCCATTCACCTTCTTTTCAGCAAGGGCTTATTCCAGGCTCATATTCTTCCTGGTGCCCACCATGATTCCCAGATCCTTTTCTGTGAAGCTGCTTTTCAGCTGGGTAAGCCCCCAGTGTCTGGGGTTGTTCTTCCCAAGACTTTGCTCTCACCTTGTTAAAGTTCATAGGGTTCCTGTCAGCCTGCTTCTCCAGACTGCCAAGGTCTCTCTGAATGGTAGAATAACCTGCCATATCAGCCACATCATGTCAGTTTGGTGTTTAAAGCAATCTTGCTGAAGGGATGCTCTGCCCCATAGTGCAGCTCATTAATGAAGATGTTAAAAAAGACTGGATTCAGTAGTGACCTAGTGGGCACAACATTAGCCACTGGCCCCCAACAGGACTTTGGGGTGCTGATCACTATCTTCAGTGCCCAGCTGTCCCAGTAGATTTCCATCGACCCCACCATCTGCTCATACAGCCGATACATCAGCAGCTTCTCAGTGAGTATTATATGGGAAACAGTGCCTTATGTGTACTTACACTGCTCACTGAATTCCAGGTGTTCTTTGAAAACTTCAGAAACTGTAGAAGTATACACACCAGACAGTACTTCATTATTTTAATGCACAACAGGAGGTCATTTACTTTCACAGATGTAAAACGTTATTTCAACTCTCAGTACTTTCTATAAGAAAAACACAAAACAAACTTTTTCTCCATACAAAAGAACATTTTTGGATTAATTTTATTTCATGTGTTCTAAGCAACCACTTTGAACACATAAAGTGATATAATCAGCTTCAGGAATCCATTCATAAATGCTTTGTGAGTGTTTACTATCAGAGACTGCATTTATCTATAGCAAAATGAGAGTTTTACCTTGTTCATAGTCAGAACAAAGACGGAATGATAGTCTATCAATGATGGAAGATTTAAGCTCAAAAGTTCAGAAATAAGATACTCCAGTATGGAAAAAAGTATATAGAGAAATCAGGGTGTGTGCAGAAACTAAAAATATTTGAGTTATGTGCAGAACATAAGCTTTGAAGAGTCCAGCACCATGTGACTGAAACAACAGTGATGACAGTGAAGGAAAGTAACTTGCAACAACAAGCAATGCAGGAGCAGTCTTTGTAACAGGTGTTCCACAGAAGAACATAACCCAAAAGGATGTTCAAGAACAAAGTATTATGGCATCTGACATGCTACCGCTTTTCCTTAAAATTTAGCTGTAGCCGATATTTCCTGTCTAATTTTGTTAAATTACTGAGATCCAAGTCCAAAGTAAAGGACAGTTTTCAGCTGGGCCTGTTATTGCCTTCTCTATTCCAGAATATCTGTTCAATTTCTGTCATAAAAAGTCACCTCAAGTTTCAAGGGCAATTGGTCCATTCTTTACTTTCCTGCTCAGACATGCAGTTACATTTTTCCCTTAAAAACCACCCCTATACCACCTGCCATTTCTGTTCACTTGAGAATGTTTGTCTTCTGGTCCAGACCTATTTCCTGTCAGGAATGATTCCATTATATGAAGTCAGCAGCTGAGATTTTTCAGGAATTAGGTTTTAAAATCCATGACATGTTTCACTGCTCATGTTTCATGTGTTAAATCAGGCATGTCAAGATAGAAGCTAAATATAGCCTTTAAAAACTCGTACTTTGTAAAACAACATAGGGTTGTGTGATTCAGCTTTGAGAAACTAGCTCTGCTTTTCAGGATGACACACAGTGCTATTGACAAAATGCAAATAGTTTTTCATCAGCTGCTGCTTACATTTTGAGAAAATAATTAGTAATAGAGAATAACCAAGAAACTATTTTAAGGTGCCTTTCAGGTTAAGGGTTTCTCCCATTCTTTCCTTAGAAATGAAATCTGAAAGAGAATTTTATTAAATTTCTCTACAATATCACCTAATATCTAACTTCCATTCTCAAAAATAAAATCAGCTGGGCCTCATCCCTCCCCTACTCACCACTAGATGAGATTGCACTGAGTGTATAAGCCTTGACATTGCACTTTCTAGATTGATAACACCAGTTTGAATGTGCTGAGTCAGATGTAGAGGTTGGAAAGAAAATCTGGTTTCTTGACCTAGCTACTGCTTTTGTGAATGGAAGTCACACTAAAATACAAACAAGCATTCTCGATTATGTCATATTACTGATGTCCCACTTTTTCAGAGTGGAACTATTTATTATGATTTTATTCTGGAAACAAAAGTGGTGTTACCATAGCTTGGGTCAGTCTAAGATGAAACTGACAGAGAAATTGATTTTTTATATCCAGTATATATTATTTTAGTGACATTTACCTACACAATTTTCTCAAACTTCTAAGTTTAGGAAATACTGCTCATG
>VWZF01006662.1:41888-62186 GCA_013396755.1 Sclerurus mexicanus | reverse complement strand
GGAAATACTGCTCATGGATGAAAGGAATAAAAATTTATTACCAGTATTTATGAAAATACAACCTTATAAATAGTTAACCTTGGTCAACAGAGTACTAGCAAATATTCACCTGTAAATCAAAATAGATTTAAAAAGCTAAAGTAATAGTAGACCTTTAAGGAATGAGTGTTCATATCCTTTCTTAAGGCTTCAGTGAAAGATGATAGCCATCATCATCATTCTGGGCAGTGACACATTTGAAACCCTTCAGTGGGAAACATATAAATTAATTTTAGATTTCACTCATACAGTTTAGATGAGATTTCAAAAGTAGCAGTATGATTTCAAAGCACAAAAAAAAAAAACCCTATGCTTTTCATTATCACTTAAATTTGTCTTCTTCAGTATTGTATGTGCTGGCATTTTTCCTCTGAGTAGCAGGTGTATATACACACTACTTCCAGAGAGATGGCATCTTTTTGTCATATATTCTGGGACAGAAGAGCAAACAAGTATTGGATTTCAAAAAGGCTCAGGTGGGATTAGAACTAGATGTCCTTTAAACTCCCTTCCAACCCAAACTATACTGTGACTCTACAACTCTACGATTCTACTCCATTAATGGAGTAAAGCCACTGGAGCACTGGAAGGAAAAAGTATTATTGCACATTAACAGTATTATTGATATGAAACCATTCCATAAGTTTATTCTTTCTTTTCTCTTAATCAGAAGTGTCTATGTATTTGTATCTCTATGTCTATATTATATATAATATCTGTATTTTATGTTGCAAAAGTAAGATAAGTTGGTTTGCTCTCTTTCTATGTAGACATTTATATTCCATGTAAACTAAAAGTTAGGTCATGTTTGTTCTAATGTTTAAAGGCAATTCATCACACTGAAACAAATTGATAAGCACTATTTCTTACAAATCTCTTGATCTATGGGTATTATATAGATGCTTTAAATATGATTCATGTTTTTATACTTTTACATAAGGTACTAAATTGCATCTTTTAGTTTTCCTTCTCTGTGGTTATAAAGGTTTCTCACACTTCTTATTAATTGCTCTCATAATCAGTTGCTAGAGATTAACTGCATCAGTTGTTGAAATTTCTGTAGTTCTTTAAACTAACTGGTGGTAAAAATAAAGATACTGTGAGGATGGGAAAGACCTGTTTGGAAAGGAACCAGGTTAGCATTACATTTGAGATGCTGTGAATAGCCTATCAGAAAATAAAAAGAATATATCCAATTGCCTCTAAATGTAGCAATTTAACAAACCGAGTACTTTACTTATCATTCAGTATCTTTCCCAAAACTGTAAATCCAAGATAAAATGACAGCCAGGGGTTTCTACCTTCTTTTGTCCCCTCTATGTTCACAAGAACTAGCTGAGAACTTCTGTGTCCCACAGAATTTTTGCTTTCCTCTCCTGAGGCTAAAGATGAGAGTAAAGTTCTGAGTATCTTCAGGATCTGAGTCGTTCACAGAGTATTCAGCTAAAGATTATCATGCCCAGGACATAATTATAACTTCCTTTATTTTCAGTCCACATATTGTGTGGTAATTACTTAAGGCACTATATTGTAGGAAACCACTGCAATCCGTGTTGATCATTATTTTCCTCTTATGCATGGGTAATCTGTTTCATCTGCCACACCATAATTGCCTTGTTAGTCTCATCCAATTCTGCTGTAGTTTCAGTCATTATCTTCTTTTCTCCGCAGAAATTCTCTTCTTGGTACCTTGTTTTGACTATAAGACCATCACTTAGTTAACTTCTTCAAAAATAATTGCATACTAACATTAATTGTATAATTACAGTATACCTCAGGCACACGGTGTGATTCCTGGGGCTGTCCTCTGCAAGGTCAGGAGCTGGACTTTGATTGTCCTGTGGATCCCTTCTGACTCAGGATATTCTATTATTCTACGATCTTCAAAATATTTTGTACTCTAGATTGAACAAAAGCTGTTCATTTTTTTTTGTTTGGTTTTGGTTGTGTTGGTTTGGGGTTTTTTTATGTTTGTGGTGTTTTTCATACTGCTTTCCCAACTTGTATAGCAAGAGATACCTCATGCTGGGTAGCAGCATAACTAATTTCCAGGACACTGTACAAACTGTCTTGTGTTAATTTTATGGACTGGAAGGATACAGATTCCAAATTAGTCCAGCTTTCCCCAAATTACCACACAGACATTGGGAATAGAAGTTATAGCAACAGTTCCTTTACTGATTTTGGGTATGAATCTGTACTAATGCTCCATTGTGCCACAGACTTGAGATCTTAAATGTTTCTTCCAGAGGTTTTTGGTATGTTTGTGAGATAAGATCTGCTAATGCAGAGAAGTCACAGAATATAATCTTTCCCCCCACTCTTTCCTTAAAGCCATTTAAATTAGCTGCAATGGAAAACTTCTTGTCACTACTCTTTTATGAGACATATTTCTTCTTTTCGAATCAGTATGACTTGAGAATTTTATTTTTTTTTTCTGAAAAGTGTCTCCAGGAAACCTGTATTTGAGATAACAAACTTAGAAATAGTATTTTTCTTCTAGATTCTCTACATTTTTCTTTTTTTTTTTTTGACAGACTCTACTTTTTAAAAAATTTAATTATATGGAAACTACAAATAGCTTGAAATGAATGTGTTTTCAAGAGCTTAGAAAGCTCTTTTTAAAAAATCTTTGACAGGCCATTTTAGAAATATTTATAAAATGTACAGCAATTATCTGAAGCACTTGTAAACTGTCAGAAAACGTATTTGTTACATGAAGGAATGTCTGAAACTTTAAAAATATGTATGATCTATATAAAAACACAGAAGTTTAGGTATAAATATAAAAAGTACTTAGAATTTAGAAAAATTTTGTTTTCCCTTTTGATCTGCACTCAGCGTGTTTATTTGAAGAAGAGGGAAATGAAACCTGTGCTGGATCCAAGAACAGAATGTAAAACAAGGTGAATCTTTCCCTCAGTGAGTTTTTATTTAAACCTGGACTATGTCCTGCAAAACCTGTTGTAGGTGTCCCTGCTTGAGCAGTGGGGTGGAATACACAATGTCCAGAGGACTCTGACAGCTTCAGTCACTCTGTCTTGGATCTGACTTTTGAGATGTGACAGTCATCAGTGATTGAGATTTGAATGTTCAGCACTGATGGAGAGTAATGCAAGCTGGTTTGTAAATACGTAAGGTATATTTATTAGTGAAAAACCAATATGAGTGTCTCTAGCCCTACTTTATTTGGCTACATTTTCTCTCACTTGAAAATTTTATGCAGTTTTCATATTGAAATATGTAAACATGTAAATTATCTGATATTATTGCTATCATTCACAATAAAAGAAAGCAACTCACCAGAATTAGCCAATTGTAATGATTTGATCAAAGAAGAGATGTTTCCTTCATTTCTCCCAGAAAATTTGGTCTCTGAAGCAAATGAAATTGAATTAATTTCTGCTAACTTGATCTTTATCTCATTCTAAGTTTCAGTAGAAGGTGTTGATTTTTTTTTCCTTAAATCTATTTAATGTTTTTATTTCTTTAGTAATTCCTGCTTTCACTTAAAACTCAATTTATTGGTCAACAAAAATCCTTTCAGCTGAAGTACTGCAGGAATCATAGTATTTGACATTCAATTTAATATTAATGAGGAATTTTATTTTTATTACAGTTCCTAGAAGCCTTTAATTACTCATGCAGGTATCTTCTCCCTGCCTTGTTAATGAAAAACAACCTTCTTTCCCTCTTCCTTTGCCAAAGACCTATAACTATAGCATTGCTCTGAGAGTTTATCTATTTTTTTAATTTGGATAGTTAAATAAAAGACAGACCACAAATGTTTGTGCAATACTTCCTTTGTCAATTAAATACTGATTTTGATAATTTAACAGGGATCAGGCAGGGCCAGATTTATTGATAAACCACAAAGAATTTTTTAATAGTTTATTTATTTAGATTATATATTTATTTACATTCTTTTCATTAAATTATAAATACCCAAAAGTTGATTTCAAATTGAACTAAATGAAAAGTAGGAAATAAAGAGTGGAATTCATGGTGCCAGCAGTACCTCAGTGATAATAACAATCACCTTGCATATAAAAAAATTACCCTGAGAAGACTGATTTGAATCATCCTCAAAAAATTGTGTCACTAGAAGCTATGGGCATTTCAGTAGATGGATCTTACCAACAATATGCTATTTTTAATAACTAAATGCTCAATTGAATACATAATAAAATTCAGGCATAGCAACTCGTTCGTGTGTGTCTTATTAGTAGAGAAGTAGCATTCAAATTATCTGGATCAATTAAGTACTTTACATATTGTTAGTGGTGGAAGGAAAGATTTTCCAAATGTAACTTTGCTTCTTGAGTCTAATATAGTTCTCCTTGTAAAACTTCCTGAGATGAATCAGTCAGAACTGTTTGATGCTGTTTTTAGACTTGGTTATCGTGTCTCTTTACTTCCCCCACTGAAAACTATCTTTTATTGTGGATATATCCTAAGGATAATGAGAACTGAAAATCTGAGCACTTCCTGGACAATTGTTAGACTTCTTGAAGATATGTGAGGATATTGACAAGGGTGCTAATCAAACATGGTTAAATAAATAAAATGAGATGGGTCTTGCTCAGGGGTGTGACAATAATGTCTTCACCCTTCAACACATTATTTAGTAAACATTCAATAACATTCATTTTGATCTTCAGCAGCAGCAAATTTTTGTTGGTACCATACAGTTACATCCTGCTGGAATCTACTAATTCATTCACAGCTCCATGTTACCTCAGCAAGTCCTATAAACCTTCCTGGTGCTTCAACAACATCACTGGTAAGAGCATTCTCCTCCTGATCAGTTGCAGGTGTTGCTCAAGACACTGTCACTGGTGACTGTGCAGACTACAGCTGATAGTGCCAAGGAAACACTACAGTGTTCATCACAAAGTCACCAGAGATAAAGCATCAAATGATCTGGAGCGGATTTTAATCTTGCATACCTCTTGATATCTATCTCTGAGAAACTGAAAACAAAACCACTATAATTTTCAGTGTTTTTCAAAGTGAGAAATCTGCTAGGGCTGAAAACTTACTACAGTTTAGACAACTTCAGGATTTTCTTTTAGCAAATTTATCCATCTGGAGAGTAAACTACTATCAGAAAAAGGGCAGGATACTTTCTAAGTGATAACCATTTTCAGACTTTTAGGAAAGGCAATCACACAGAGGCAATGTGGAAGGTATCCAGTGTAACTTGTTCACTCAAAGGATATGTGAAAACCTGCAGGCAGGCTCTGGTTTGCAAAAGGGCTTGTTCAGCTGGATTTTTTTTTCCTTAGAGCAGTTAAGGAAATACGTGGTGATATTTTAAACTCTCTGTTAACTGGTGACAAGTCCATGGGACAGTCAAGCTCTTCAAGTGTTACCCTGTCTGGAAGGTAGATGGAATCTCAGAAAGGTAGCACTGCCAGTCCCTGATCGGAGGGTGCTCAGACTGTTAGAAGGATGCCTGGCCTGGTCCTGTGAGCCAGGGACCGTGAGCTTGGCTGATTTACTCTGAAGTTTCAGAGGTACTTAAGTTCTTATCTGTACAATGTATGTTCTGGCAGTTTAGCCAGTGCTTAGAAACCAGGAAACGCTCTTCCTCAGTCTCTGAACAAATTGTGAAAAGACCCAAGGAATCTAGAAATTTAGGATGCTAGACTGAAGACCTTGGATTTCCACTTTCCTGACAGCTTACCGGGATGGGGTCCTCAACAGCTTGCTGGGAGGGCAAAACCTTGTCACATTTCAAAATCAGGTTCCCTCTACAAAACATTTCGACACTGACAAAGCAGAGCTCCTAAGTTGGATGGTATTTGCATCTGAAGCTGTAGGCATTAGTCTTCTGCAGGTACTGTTTGTCAGGAGGAAATAATTGAACATGAGAGGACTGCTCTGTTGGACTTACTTTTTTTCCTAGAGAAATTTGCCTTGCTTTAGGTATGGTACATTGCTTGTTGTTATGATGACTATGTTCCTAAAAAGTTCTATTCACAAAATAGCAAATTTAGAGATTCTTAACCAGCTCAGTGACACGATGCTGACAAACAACCAAAACAAAGTTAAGAGCTGCATGGTTGTATGCAACAGAATTTGGCTGAAGTAACACCTTTTGGTAGTTTGCATATACATTGTCAATACTGACAAGTCATTCTACTCTTTAACAGAAAACATGGCAAGGTTTGATTTTTTTACAATTGAACAAAAATTTGAAAATGTCTTGGAAGAAAATGGGATTCTAATTCTACTTTTCTAGAAAAAAAAATGTTTTCTTATATTTCTTATCTCCTGGGATTTTTAAGTCTCTTCTTCCGTAGCTCTTTCCTATCAAGCCCATGCAGGAAATAAATAACAGTGATGACATTAATATAGGATAAAGAGGAAAAATAATTGACAATAGTTCTTTGATTTCTAGGAAAGCTGCTTTTTTCCTCTTCTGATTTAAGAACTGCCTTTTCAAAAAATGTCAGTATAGACATCAGATATCTATTTACTTTTCAGGTAGCTATGTACTTGTTTCCAAAACTCATTTATAGTTAGTTGACATCACAAGCCCAAATGTTAGTCATAACTTTTGTAGTCCTCTTAATAAAACTTTGCTAATTTCTCAGGATTTTGGGTATTATGATAAAAAAAATAATTTTTGAAATAAAGTTGTTTTCTTTGCACAAGAAATAAAACTTTTCCATTGTTTCATACAGATGTATAAAAACATTTGAAATTTTTTATAATTTTTATTTTTTACATTTGAAGCTACACAGAAATTTATAACTATGTCCTGACCTAGTCAAATTACACAATAACATTGTCAAATTATTTTGGTAAGTCTCATCATATTGTTATTTAGTACGCAGGTAGCTAATATTTCCCTAAGAACTTTATATTTTTGTGTTTCAACTGAAAAGTTATTTGAGGACTGAAGGCAGTAGTTTGTAAGGTTAACCATATATTCACATTATGACTAAAATTTTTATCAGGTGCTTTTTCCTACATCAAAAGTACCTTCTCTAAGGTAAACTGAGCTACTGCATTGTGTGATTCTATATAAAGTGTAGTATCATCATTAAAAAAAAAAAATTCACCAAATCCCTGGAGGGGATTTCCCTTGGGACATCATGAACTTTGTAATAGCTTAGTTACTTAAGAGTTTTCTTAGGTGAACCAGTAGAAATTGCTACTTGACTTTATGCAGTTAAATTTTCTGTGGTGTCCCATCCAAACTTGTTTTAAGTCTAGTTTTTATGTAGTTTCAGTACTTTCCAACTGCATTTTCAATGGTAGGAAAGAGCTACAGTTAAAGTCTGTTTGCC
This sequence comes from Sclerurus mexicanus, assembly GCA_013396755.1. Taxonomy (NCBI): domain Eukaryota; kingdom Metazoa; phylum Chordata; class Aves; order Passeriformes; family Furnariidae; genus Sclerurus; species Sclerurus mexicanus. The sequence continues at coordinate 54,846 of VWZF01006662.1, read as the reverse complement.
AGGTGTAAAGGTGTTTCCTTGGCACCATGATACTGATTCATTTCAACCAGCACAAGGAACTACTGACAGTACAAAAAAAAGGGGAAATAATCTCATCTGTGTTCAGAATTATAGGGAGTTTCTGTGTGTGTTTTTTGGATCTGTTGATCTTAGTCATGTCATTTCTTCAGATATCTGTTTCTAATTTTGTTCTTCATCTTTAGCTGTCAAGAGTTTTCATCTTCCTAGCAAAGTTCTTCATGAGACCTTATTGAAATTACTTATATTTCTATCCTCTTAAACATCTAAAGTCTGTGAAAATTCCATTCTGTCACTTTTACTCATAGCTCTGGATCTGACTCATGATAATATCTCCTAAAATTAGCTTTTAATGTGGGTCAAAAGCCTTGACTTTTTGTTTGATACTTTCTGCTCTGCCTAATGAAAGCAAATCCTACAGATGAGCTGATATTTCCAGCTGCTGGTGAGACTGCCTTAAGATCTAAGGCCGGTCAATTTTAAACTTTTATCTCTGCAATCTCTCTACAGCATCTATTCCCAGTCTGACCTGTCTTGACTTCTGTATGCTTATGAAATCTGTCAAGTCTTTGTTCTATCTCTATTTAATTCTCTCTCAATATGATTTCAGGTACATCTTAAAGAGAAATGCTTATTGTGATAGTCACTCCTGACATTTTTCCCTTGAATTTCAAAAGTTTCCAGATACCATTCCTGTCTGCCAGTACAGTTTGTTGCTTTGGACCACTGCCTTTTACTCTTTCATTGTTTGAATAGCCAGTGCAAGCAGACTAATCCAAGCTTTTTATATGTTAAAGAGGGATTTTCACACTGGAGTAAATTTTGACAACCAGTGAAACGAATGAATCAATCTGTACTCAAGTTTAGCTTTATTTAACAAACTCAGGACCCAACCTATGTTGTGGATAAACAAATTAATTCATAACATAGTCTACTTTAATATGCTTTTGCTATTTCACTTTTTTTTCAATTTTTCAATTTCACTTTTTCCCAACTATCATAGATTCATGTCTTATCATCAAAGTCTACCATTTGTCTCTCACTGAAGCATACGATGGCAGACCTTGACTGGTGGTTTTGTAAGTCACTATCAATGTTATCACAGCTGTAGTGTGGGACCCAGAAGGAGAAGTACTCATTGTTGCTTATTATATTTATGTATTTGCATGCTGGGCCCGTACAAGCACAGTGATAGAGATGTAGAACATATCCACTATGTAAGGAAAAGTATTTTGTGAATTATAAAGCTTGGGCTGAAGAATTTTCTTATCTTTCTATCCAACAGTGTTTATCTTTTTCCAGTTGCTTTATGGTCCTGTAATATTTAGCAGTTAAGGTTCTTGTGTCTGTGTTACCTTTTTTATTCTTTCCTGACTCTTAGTGAGTTGGAGATTTTCTTCACACAAATTCAACTAAGCCCATTTTTTTCTTTCTGTATTCTAGTCCCACAAGACTTCTCCTCAAAGTTCTGCGGAGAGCAGCTCAGCTCTTTCCTGCATCTCCTTCCTATGTTTATTCTCAAATCTGTTCTTCAAAGAGTCTTCTCCCTGAGCACAATGTTAGAGCACAGGAATAACCTGGTGATGCTTCCAACCATGACCACACGGGGAAGACCACAGGTACGCTAAACATGTAGTGATGCCCTTCCCAAAAATACTCTCCCAGAATACTCCCAACTCTGGTGCTGCAACCAGAGTTGCTTTTTGTAGATAACAGATTTCTATTTTATGGACTTCTCAGTCTCCCTTTGAATTCACTTGTCAATTGAGTGTCTACAGGACCTTGTGGCAGGCAATGTCACGGATTAATTACAAACTGAGTGAGCAACCTCAACCTACTTTTTTCTTTGGAGTTTCACTGGGTCATTCATTCTGTGCTGGTTCCCTGTTGAAAGACAATCTTTCAGAAACTTTCTGCCTCACTGGAGTTCTACTATATTCAACTGTATTTTTTTTAAAGTAATATCAGCTGAGGGAAAACTACAACAGACAAGTCCTATCACAATTGGCAGAAGCAAAAGCATGGTTATCCATGCAAAAAATTGGAGCTGAATCATAACTTAGGCATTGTATTGTAGGAACTATACAGAAGGCCTAAGGAGACTTGGTTTTTCTCTGTCATCTCGTGCGTGTATTTCATAGAAGTTGAAGAGAAAAACCAGAACTGTTCACAGAATTGCTGAACAGTTGCAAATATGACAATTTCACAAAAGAACATAAAAATCTATTCACTGAAATGAAATTCTCAGCATATAAATGGCTACAATTTTGTGAAAAATAAGTCCTTGTTGACATGTCCCTGAGTAAAGAAAGTGCTTGCTACCCTCCTGCATTGTAAACCGGTCCCTAAATATCAGAAAAGTACTTTTATTCAGCTGAATGCTTGAGGGTTTTTTTTGTCAATTTCCTGTGAATAGGAGATGTACTATAAATACTTAAAACTCTGATCTATGTGAACATGTATGTGCCTGTGTTTGGATAAGAGAGGCGTGTGTGTATGTTGATGAATACACAGAAGAATCATTATATCTAGACAGTTCCATTTTAGAATAATAAACCATGATGGGTTGTTAAGGTCTGTTGTTTCTCCTTTTAATATTATCTGTTGGCTTTCATTACAGTGCAATTCTAGGAAAGAAAAGCATTGCTTTTTATAAAAAAAAAAAAAACCTCTCTTGATAACATGCTTTTATGTCTTCATAAAACCCTGTTTCAGTATCCCTAAAACTTAGAAAAAGTTTGAGTGAGTGGAAAAATTAATGTTGAAGAAGGCAAGCTTTTTTTGCATGAAAACACATAGCTCTGCAACTTTTGTGGATGGATGAGGTAGGAGAGCATCATAACTGTTTGCTGTGTGCATAGATTGAAGCTCATTTGCAGAAGTGCATCATGTCTACACTCTTTTAAGCTGTGGAATATTGTAAGCATACACGTCTATGTTACCTGCCTAGATATTTCATTACTCATAAACGTATTTGCTGAAAATGTTGTGATGGCCAGTAAAATTGCAACATTCTTTTATAAGTGCCAAAACACGATTTATCATCTATACACTGAATCTGAATGAGTAATATTTTTCTGGCTTTATTTCTCTTAGACTATGATTTATCCAGAATTATTACATGTTTTATAGACTGGTTTTGTCTAATTCATTTAGCAGTGCATAAGAAAAGATTCATATGCCTGATATTTGAAAAGCTTTAAGGAGTTTTATATGAGTAAATAGCATGGTGCCATGCCTTGACTAGCTGAAAAAGCTCTAGCAACCAAACTAACCTAAACAAAAACATTCATTTCATGCAACAGGCTTCTGAATGACTGTGGTATTCAATAATTCAGTGAAGAATTGGATAGTTTGAGCTTATTTCATTTTCACACATTTTGAATAAACCAATTGATCATGAATGAGAATCTTTTTACCTGACAATATAGAGCAGAAATATGGAAAACTTTATAAAGGCTCTGTACTTTTGACTATTCTGACAGGAATGCTGGAGTATAGATTATTATTATTATTATTTGTTGATTTTTTCATTTTGTTTCTCTTTTAGTACTGATCTCTCCATAACACGAACATCCTTCCTGTGAGTGATGAGAAGGATATATTTGGCTTAAAACTTCTCTTCTCCTTGCATATGGACTTTCACTGGACTGGACATGGCACTTAGTGCTACTGTTTAGTTGACATGGTGGTTTTTGATCGGAAGTTGGACTTGATGATCTCAGAGGTCTTTTTCAACCTTAGTGATTCTGTGATTCTATGATCACAGTGTCTGACTTTATTTTCCCCAGGGATGCTACGGAACTTGATTGATAAACATGAATTCCACCAGTACAGCCATCATAGTTCAGCTTTCATTTCATCCCACTTTGCTTATTAGTTTGTCTACTGAGTCCCCTGTTTCCCAGCAATTTGTTCATACTGCCATGAGTCTAGGTAGTTTTGCCCTTTGCTTTTATTGAGCCCTCCAAGCTGCATTTAATTTTCAGAACACTTCCATCATTTCAAACGATGAGAAACCTCTTTATTTCTACTCTTGCTTCTGCTTGTACTGTCCCTATATGCAATTGTGCTTGCATACAGTGTGCTTATATAAGGCATGTCTGGCCTTTTTTCTAGCATATGCTGTTTCTAATTTCTTAACCCCTCTAATTAATCAGCTGTCTTGCCATTTTCTCCACTGTAAGTTTTTTAAAGTGGCAGTAGAAGAATCGAGTCTACTATAAAAAAAACAACCCCCCCAAAAAAAAAAACAAAAACACAACCCCCCAAAAGAACCCCAAACAAACAAAAAAACTCAACAAAACCCACAATAAACAAACTAAAAGCACTAGTTTATCAGTCTTCACATAGCAGGTTAATTTATAATGATGGTGCTTAATGAAGAGGTTTTTCAAGTAAGTATATAAAAAAAGCAGAAGAAAACCAGTGATTTCATACTGACTAGATTGTCTCTGTACTTTGTTCACAACAGATTCCTTTTTTCATGGTCCTTGATTCAGACTCTCTTTCCAGCCCCCTTACAATCACATAAGCAATTGCCTTCTCAGTCCTGAAAGGTGTCTCTACAAATGTGTAAATGCAGAGATACAGCGTGCACAAGTTGAAAAAGCATGGAATAATAAGGAAAATATAAGGGAAGTGCAGTTCATGGATAAGAAGAACAGCATTTATTTCCTTGCATTTTAATGTTTGGATTTTTTATGTGTAAAGACAGAATGGAATAGTTAAAGACAAACTCATCTGGAGTTTTTCTTTGAATCTCTTCAGCTGAAGATCTATGTACTAAAATGACAGGCATAACAGAAGAATTGTTCTAATCTGTTAGTTTTAGCAGAGCAAGTATGCAAGCAATAAGAGCTCCCTCAGTACTGCCTAAACACAGAGCTTCTCGGGGGCTTAGTTTTTAATTTGAACTCACATTATAAACCCAATGAAGCAGACTAAACATTGCTGCTGTTACATATTAGCAATCACTTTGTTTTATAGTATAAGACATATAGCAGGGAGCTATAATTACATGCTCACTAGAGGGGTCAATGTGTACCATAGTAGTTAAAATCAAGGCAGAAATTTTTAAACCTTCTTGAGAGTATTCAGTTAGCAGGAGATACAGTTATTACATGTTTTCTGGAGGGTTGTATTCCTGTGGAGTTTGTATCTCTGAGCATGGAATTTTATTTGCAATTTTTGTCACTGTCTTACAGCTTGCTTTTTTAATCAATGCTGTACAGAATAGAACTATGATAGTTTGTCATCAGGAACTTCGAGAAACAAAATTTTCACTTTTTTCCTCCTATCTAATCCAGCTAGTTTGAAACATTTGCTTTGATCCAGAAGGAGTCAGTCAATAATATGTTTTTAGTCTAAAAGGGCAAAATTGCTGTGTGGCTCATTATTGACTATTTCCTCTAGTATCATAAGTCTTTCTGAGGATGTGGTAGCAGTGCAGTAACATTTTATCTTTTTATCCAGCTTCTCACTATCAATTATTTTACTCTATGCACAATCCATTAGTGACTTAGATGTTTAATCCCTACTGACAGAGGTGAAATTGACATTTTACAAAGTGGAAGATTGTGGGCCTTCATTTATTTTCTGCAACTTCTCAAACTATTCAGTGTGAACCATGAAAAGTGCCAGTTAAAACCTTCAAAAACAGATCTTTTATGTAAGAAACTTGTTAATGCCACATATACAAAGCAGCAACTGGCAGGATTTAATTACATTACTCTTATCAGGTAAGTCTCATTTTCAGTCTATTTTGGCAATTATATCAAAATCCTTGTATAAGCTAGTATAGAAAAAAAATCAGCAAGTTTTAGATTAAAAAAAATTCTTAAACTTACATATCCTAATTATCACCCCGCTAATGTTTTGTTTCTTTCCCCACTATGAAGAAAGGCTAGTGTGAAATGGCTGTCACATTGCTCACAAAACTTCGTGTATGGCAAAACATAAAGAAAATGTCACACAACCTTACTCCTGCCTGCTTTCTTCTGTTTGGCTTTCCAAACGAATGGCCCTCAAAATGATAATGTAGGATATAGTACAGAACACGAACTTCTGCTGGGAAAAAGTGTTCTTCCAAAGTAGGAGGTAGATCTTTATTTGGATCTTGTCTACTGATGACAAGCTTGCTTATGCACCATGTGCCTTAAAGCAACAGCATTAAATGCCAGGGTTGAAGAAGGAATCATTACTGTGAGTAACAAATCAGTTCTGGAGAAGTTCTATATTGCTTTTGTCAATAGGTGGTTTCCAGGTGCATCAGTATTATGAGGACTCTTGATCATGGGAAGAGAATGCACTTACTGCTAACAACATGGCATAAATAAACTTTCAAATACAAATTAATTTAGTGAATCCAGGAATGCTTTGCCATATGGTGACAGACATATGCACAGGCTCACTGCTGAGAAACCCTAGGTTACAGTTTCCAAGCACTGCAGCAGAAAGTGCTGGTGATGCTGCCTTTCCATCCACAGTCTTCAGAAGTGTTTCTAAACACCTTTTGGATAAACCCCCAAATATCAGTCCATGAGCACATATTATCATGACAGCTACTAAGGATATTTATCTTTCCATGTTTTTAAAAAGTTTAATCATATTTATACAGTTTACCTAATTTCCACAGTCAAGATACTGTGAGGAGGATATAAAGTTCCATTTTTAATAACCATTTTTCTTATACAATTTTAACTCCAACCTCTTCTTCTTGTTTTCTAAATATATAAATATTTACATCTCTATTTATAACAAAAATAATTTGGCAGAGGTATTTTTCCAGATGTCAAAAGTGAGTTCCTCTGTGACGTTTCAGAAGTCATGTTGGATTTTGACTGTGTATTTTAGGAAAAAAATAATTTTTTTAAATTAGTTTGTAAAACTTAAATACTTTGGTCAACAGCTTTTTTTTTTTAAATTTTTTGTTTGTTAATTCGGTTTTTTAATTATTGTTGTTCAAAAATAATATTATCTGTAGTATGCATTTTCCTTATAATTCAGTGCAGAAGATGCTGAATAGAAAATAGATATTTATCTCATATTGCTATTATTATCATCTTATATTTGTGTAGATATAGATCATGTTTACTTACTGTTTTCATCTACCTATTGATATTCTAATAAAGCTTTCATAGTTTCAGTGGCCTCTGAGCTTACATTCATGCCATATGAATGAAAAAAATACTGCTGATGTTCAAGTTAAAAAGGAAGGGAAAGGGAAAAGGGAAGGGAAAGGGAAAGGGAGAAAGGGAAAGGGAAGGATTATTGTAATCACTCTCTCTGCCATATAGACTCAAATTATTAAATAAGAACAGTGCACATTCTTTTGTGATGTTTCAGTGATCAAGTTATTATAAAATGGAAGTCTACACTGGGTCATATAAAAATATAATGAGTTATGAGAAAACATCATATTAATATATGAAATTCATTTCTACCATTTAAGAGTTATCTAAACAATGGTGACTTTGAGTCAAGCATCTCACTAATATTTTACATCCCAAAGGTTAATGCAAAACTTAGCCTGAGGGCAAATTATAATGCAGCAGTTAGAAATTAGGCTCCTTCTTCAGCAAACTCTGCATATTTTTTCATTGTAACTGTCTCTAAAATGAGAAAATGCATGCAATTATTTAGTAACCTTGCCTAATTAACATTGTAAATTATTTTGAACTAGCATTAGTTTTTTTCCCATTTGAAAGCAGAATTCTAAGTTATGGAGACGTTTTATTTTTAAATGCACTGTTAAGAAGGGCTGCTAGGCAAATAAGCTAGATTTGAGAGACTTTCTGTATTCAGGTATCTGCTTTGTTCATGAATTGGACAGAGAAGGAACTTGAACTTAACTGTTTAAAAGTTTCATGTCAGTAGTTGGATCTGCTCTCAACCTTGATAAACTAGTCAGCTGATACAACCATTACCAGAAGATTATTTTTTTTACTATTTCTAAAAGCATCTTTCACTGAAGGCTGCCTTCCCACATTCAGTAATGTCAGCTTGGTGCGATGCACATCCTAAGAGTTTTCATGGACAACAATTCATTGGGTTGAAGAAGCCCACTTCTAACATATAACATTTTAAACTGACTGATTGATCAGTTATCTATGGTATTGCTTCTCTTAAATTTACAATCAGAGAACTGGTCACTGTATATATGTGATAAGGGAAGTTATTACTAACTCTGGTCACTGGATTTAAAAAAAATTTAGATGTAATTATAATAGATGTCAGGTCCATTTCAATTTTGTTCAAATGTTTTAGTCATTTCATGGTAAATTTCACAACCATGAGAATAACATTCATAACTAATCAAAACAAACATATGACAAACTACACTGGCATTTCTGAGAGGATATTTATCTATTCTTTGAAAAAGGACAAATACAAGTAGACTGTTCCATATTAGATGATATGTAATTGATCTCTGCTGTATGCCTGATGGAGGTTTCTACTCTTGAGATGTCTAAGGTTGCTGCCTGCTGTTCTGATCCCTAATTATGAACACTAGTTTCTTTTCAGTTTAGCATTTTACTAAGAGGTTTGAGTCTTCAGTTTTCATCATCTCACCTCATCATCATCTCATCTCATCTCATCTCATCTCATCTCATCTCATCTCATCTCATCTCATCTCATCTCATCTCATCTCATCTGTCTATAGTACTTTAAAATCAGTATCTGAATTAGGTAATCAGTGAAGGAACACAATCCTTCAGATCCTTATTTTTTATAAGATTCATCCACACTAGCCCATGTTGATTCAGAGATGACCTCTTATTTGTAGAATAGTGCCCAGACAGATAGTTTTCAATGAATAAATATTTAGTTTTATCATGAGGACTACCATGGTCTTCAAGATGACTATCTACAGAGTTTAATTATTTCAACTTCTAACCCCCTGCTATTTATGTGCTGTTAAACAGCCATTTAATCAACTTCCTTGAACATTTATCTGTATTGGTCTGGGCCTTGATGCTTAATCGTATGGTCTTCCTGGCTTGGCTTCACTGCTGGATCTATGGGACAGTAATCTGCCTCTAGTAAAGGAGTCTGCTCTTCACTGACTCAGGAATCAGGTTCTGCTGGTAGCCAGAATGGCACTTTGAGCTTGCCAGAGAAAATGCTTAAACATATAATGAATGTGAGTTTATCAAAGATGGACTTACATATTCTTGATTCACCCCTCATGACAAACAGGAGTACATGTTAGCCAGATCTCTCGATCTGGGTCTGTGACATTCTTTTTGCACTGAAGATGCATCTATAATACCTATTATTTAACTTTTGACCTGGTCTGAACCCCAAATAGTTTCTGTGGTCTGAAGAAAGAAATGTGTACATGTTCTCCAAGTTCAGAGTATCTACAAATTATTTCAGCTCATTGAAATTGGGTTTACACACTGAAACAAGAGGTATTCCAGTTTCTGTGGGTAGTCTAGTCTATATGAAAATGCAGTGTAATCTGAGAGTTCAAAACCTCACTATTGTGCTGGAGGTAACAATAGAAGTAGCAATGGTGCAATCAGTTCATACTCCCACTATAAACACTTCCCAGGTTCCTTGAACAATGCCTGGATAATGTTCCTGTGAACACAGTCAGCTATAGACAAAAACATGGTGAGAAAATGTGGAATGCAGCATGGGTGAGTGTTAGAGTTGTCACCCTGGCTTTATTCCATTTACATGTACAGGCATCTGTACAGGCGAACAAAGATCAGTGTGTGGCAGCGCTAGATCAGGATAAGACACTGACAAAATGTAAGATAAGTGTTTGATAAGAAAGTTAAAAACAAATAAATAGAAAGGAAATTAAACAAAATAAACACCATTAAGAACTAGCATTATTAAACTAAAAAAAATTAACTGCAAAATATAAGAGCATTTCTTTTGTTAGGATCTGAAAAGTATTAATGCTTAATCATTTCAGAGTTAATTCAATGATTCCATTATTTTGAAAAAAAATCATGTTTAGTTTCTAGTTCTAAGTTGCTTTATCGTGTAACAATGAATAGGAATGAACGAGATCAACCTTGAATACTATTTTCTTTTCCTTCCCTGTGTTACTGTCATTGTACATTGGTTTTATGTACAACTAAGATGTGACTAAACCATTTTTTAGACTTGTCCAACACAAAAGGCAGAAAAAAGTCTCTTTGAAATGCATATTTAATATCCAAATTGCTTCTCTGCTCATACTTCCACTGTTCTTTAACCAGTTTCTTCTTTCTTGCTTAGACAACTCTCCGTCTCTCTCTACCCGTCTTGTGGAGTTTGTTGTGATATGCTGTATAACACCAGAAATGATTGCAGTAAAAACATCTTATTAGCCTTACAATTTTCAGTTCCTCTGGCATTTTACAGACATATTTGACTCAGCAATATAAAACAAAAGTGTAAAAATGGCTCAATAAATCTGTCCCTCTTCCTTTTGCAGATTATTGCATTGGCTTATTCATCTTTGAGTGTGGAAATTTTAGGCTACAATGCTAAAAAAGTTTGACTGTCAAAACATTTTTGTGAGTCAGAAGTTTCTCTCTTTGAACAAAGTTTTTTCAATTTTAACTACAGCCAAAATATGCATTATGCATATCCAGCAGTTTTGCTAGTTAAAATCCATAATATTCAGCTTTAATCTTCTTACAGGGAATCTGAAGTAATCATATATGGATAATACTTTAAATATAATGGAGCTATTTTAAGCCCTAGGATCACGTAACACTACTATTATAGTAATGTGAGACAATGAAGTAAAAATAGATTTAAAACATCATTCTTAATGGAAACAAATCCAGCAGCATATCTTTTATATATTTTAAATCTCTCTTTTCCCCTGCAAAGTTGACTGATCTTAACCCAGCTCAAACTCATTAAGTTTGTATTAACTGACTATTCCAAGACCATGAAATACAATTCATGGCCAGAATTTTTACCTGGATTGGTAAAATTGACTTCTTTTTTTCCCCCAAAGTTGAAGAATGAAAGCATTTTACTATGTTTTATCTGTTATCACAACAGCAAACTCTGACCATAAAGGATTTTCTTTATGCTCAGTATGAGAAGAAAAAACCCAAACTTTTAACAATAAGGTTCAGAGTTATAAAGCTGTGACCAGAACATTAATATGAAATGTTCATAGTTATTGATTTCTAGTGGAATGCTTTTTTATGTAAAGAGAGAACATTTTTGAAACGTGAAAACCATTTTGTTTTATGTGGCTAGAAATTCCATGTTTCCTAGAACTTTTAGGTTAAGTTTTTCTACTGATATCTTGTCAGCATAAGCTCCCTTCCTAAACAACCTGTGGATGCAAATCTCTGTTCATATCATTATAAGAAGGTAAACAGAGACAGGTTTATAAACACTCTGAAGTGGCAGAATTCGTGCTCAAGCTATAATGCACTCAGAAACACACTTTTCTTTGATGTATACTGCAGAAAGTGGCCTTGTTTATGTACACAGGAACATTCAGTAGTTTAAATAGAATCAAATGGATGCTTAATTAACTGAAAAGGTAATTATGTGCTTCAAATTCCCTGCAGAAAAAAAGATATCCCCTACAGTCTACTCTGAAAATTGATTTCACAAGACATAGGGGTGCATGCTTGACTCTTGGTCACTTTTATTTATAGATCTCTGCTGATTGTTAATCCTCTTTTGATGGCAGATTACCCTCTTGAATATTATCTTTTTTCCTTCTTCCCTTCCATCTCCCCAAAGCTGCTCAGTCTGAGTGTACAGGGGAGAAGGTAATAAAGGTTTTGATGCTAGATACCTCTGCAATATTGAAGATGGCCAAAGCTTCCTTCCACTGTGTTCAATTTGATTCTAAATATGATCTGACATTCTGAAACAGAGATATCCTTAGAACAGTTCTACTGAAAATAGCCCAAAAGTAATGGCAGTATTTCTGTGATAGCTATTCTGTGATCACCATAACTTTAGCAGTTAGCTGATGGAAGCATCTGATTTTTCTCATTCCTACAGAATAAAACTCTACGTGTATCTGTAAGAAAAGTATTTTTTCTATTCATCTGCGTGCTTCATAATTCATAGCCATAGAGAATTTAGGTTCTGTCTGAAAGGAAAGACTTGTACATGAGTCCTATAAGATCTAAATACCATTTTTCACTGAAACTGCATGTAAACTTTGAATTTGACCTCCCAGGCAGTGGCTGATTTTTCCTGGAGATTAATTTAAAAATGGTACCGTATTACCTTTGGCACTATATAAATACTCAGAAATATATTCTCTGCAAAAGGTATTCTTCTGCAAAAAGATTACCATTTAATGACATACAGAGATGAAGAAGATAAGGCTTTGAACAACAGGATGACTGAGTTGGGAAAGGGAGTCATTTAACAAGATTACTTATTCCACAGCTTATCTCTGTTGAAAGCTGAGAACCAGTCTTTTAAGGATTTCTGAAAATAGAGTTTTAGAATCAGGATCATTAATTTGTGCATTTCTGGGACATTTTATGTGAGTTAAAACCAATAGATATTCTAGTCTTAGGAGTTATGGTGGGAATAAAAGTCATAAAATCTTTCCCCTGCTTTTTTTGAAGTCTTGGATAGTGGATATTTGGTGTTATTTTATTTTCATGACACAGGAATTCTCAGGTATGAGAATAATCCATCAACTCAAAGAAAAGGATGAGGAAACTGTTTTCCCCAAGTCCTAAAGTGTCTGTTTTACTTGAAGATTGTACTGTATATACGTTCTTGTTTACCTAAGCCTTCATTCTTTCTAATTACTAGAATCTTCTTATGCTGTATAAAGAATGAATGAGTATACTTCTCTGAAACAAGCAAAGAAAAAAACCACTTTAATGAAACAGACAAATGTACAAAAATCTGAAATATATTCCTCTTTTGTGTTATATGAATCATACAATCATTTTGCCTTCCAGTAGGGTGGGGAAAATATGCAAAATTT
>VWZF01006662.1:12578-36215 GCA_013396755.1 Sclerurus mexicanus | reverse complement strand
GCAGTCTTGTACAGATCAAGAGCTATCTGGAATTAAAAGTTTCTGTAAGTGTAGAGCAATAGTAAGTCTGGATCAGTTATCCAGCTGGACTGAAGATCATTGTGCAGAAAAAGGAAATATATTTTAAGTGGATCAGGTCTATACAATATTGAACAAAGGAACACAGAAAGTGTTTGAAATTCTTTGGACTTTTCAGTTTAAGAGCAAGGACCACATTGATTCAGAATGTGAAAAACGGGCAATTAAACTACTTGACATGTCCATAATAATTTTCATCAGTACACAGTAGACTTATAAGAGCTAAATACCATTCTGATAACTCTTATTGTGTCTTTTTTATTCAGTTTTCCTTCCAAGTATATTCCTATAGTCCTGCTTAAGGTGCATCTAAAATTCTAGCCTTTAGTGTTAACTTTCAGGTGGATATGTGGTAAGTCCATCCAGGTTCTGTCCTGTCATGCCCTTGACAACATGAGCCTTTGTCATTGACTACACTGTTCTTCATGCTTTCCTCAGCTCAATCTGAGGCTCTGGGCTAAAAACGGGTGAAAATGAATTCAGATAGCCTCTGAAAAAGAAAGCTGATGCTTTCATTTCAGCCTTTTGGGAGAGATGATGATGACATTGTGACATTAAGAGGGGAGGGGAGGAGAGTATTACAGAGATAAATGTCCTTATATAAATCATTGATGAATCCTAATACCAAAATATTACTAGCAATATTTCACTGTTTTCTAGTCACAGGTTAGAGAGGAGAGATATTCTGTTTTAGTCATGTAATATCTGAGTGTTTGGACCAATATTCACTTGGGTTCTTTCCAAAATTGGTGAACAGAAGATCACCATCAGAAAGGAGTTTATTCTGTTTATTTCAATAACTGGATTTAATACCCTTAGAGGATGACTCATCTGTCTTCACTGCTGTTTTCACTAGTTTAACACTGGACAAACACATTAAGGATGATTAAATCAAGTAATTTGAAATTCTGTCCATGGTCCAAAAGAAGTCTCAACAGATAATAAGACAAAGGCCTAATAAAAAGGCCAAAACAAGTGATAAAAATAACTGTATAAGTGTATGAGAGAATGTCCTGATATAACAATACTGAGTCACACAGAGAAAATTTTGAGTCTAGAAAGAGGTTAAAAGATCTGAGAGATGCATAAGAAAACCAATATTCTTGTATTCATTAAATGAAATTAAGAACCAACATATTTAAAATAGAGGAGAAATAGTATATCCTTCTTAAGTTGAAATATTCTCCATTGTGGAAAGTTATATCAACAAATGGGGGGCAACTAACTTCAGCTCTATTCAGAAAGGCTAAAAGGGTTTTATATGCTAAATCTTCAAGGTATAAGATGTCATTAGATAAAAATTTTTGTTCATCTTAAAGCTCTTTGTTTATGAATGTTAAGGAAACTTTATGCGTCCCTATGGAAGCATACATAAAGCTTGGGAGCAGATAACTATTCTTCACAATATTATGGTAGCTTTTAGCTTTTAAAAATAATTCAAAAGATTTTGTATAATGTTAATGAATAACATAAACTACTTACTCAGTTCATGACATTGTGAAAGTTCTCTCAACACATACACCTACATGTATTATGTGTCTGTACATCTCTAAAACCACATACAGGCTCATTAGAATTACTTCAAGTGCCTATTTTCACAAGGTTGTTGCTAAAATGAATGGGCAGATATTAAAAAATCTTGAAAGTCTAAAATGCTTACTAAAGCTGGAAAAAACAGAAAAATTCTTCCTACTCTCATGAAAATATCCATATACATATTTACATTCATTAGAGTGGTCATTTAGAACAAGGAGTGATAGCTTTAGAATAAGTAAATTTTGACCAACCTATTTTACTATTGGTATTTACTATTTGTTTGCCTCTTGGGCCAAGTGGCACTGTTGCAGAGAATTATCTTTTGTTTTGTTTTATTTTGTTTTCTGGTCGTTGATTTAAAAAATCTACAGTATATGATAAGAATGATTGTCAAAAATCATATCATTTTCACCGAAGAAAACAAGGTAATATTCTTGAACATCCCATCCCAAGGTATTAATGAGTGTTAGCACAGTTTGATGTTAGCCAAAACGTAATCACTGGTGCTCTGTTCCTCTGAAAAGCAAAGTCAAAGTGGTTTTGCTTGATAGCCCTGTGGCTCCCATACTGACTTTGTCTCATGGGATGTGTGTTGTTGAAAATTCTGTATTTGAGGTGAGAGAAAGAAAGTAGAATGTTCCTCTACAAACACTTTTTACTTACTGCTTTTTTTACTGCTTGTGAATACAGTACAGATCAGAAAAACACCAATGTGTTAAAGCATGTGAGGTCTTTAGGAAGCCACTAGTCCTGTCATCCACTGATTTTATTAGGTTTTGCTCTGAAAGAAGAATTGAAGAATGGAAGAATGCACTATGATGCACAATACTTAGTGGTAGGTTTCACAAGACTGAATAATTCAGATAAGCATCCAGTAAATATGCAAAACTTTACTACTAAATAAATATTAATTCTGATGCTGAAAAAAATATTAAATATCCTAATTTATTTCAGTTTTATCCAGTGCTCTATCATGAAAATATGTGTTTTTTGAATCATGTTTTTTCTAACATGAAGCTGCTATATAGCCAAGGTAATAATGGATTTTGTTGTGAGAGGTTCTGGGATTTTTTTTGAGATGATGTAGGTAGCCTGTATAAGAATGACACAATATTTTTTAAAAGAGGAACATCACATCTGATTATTATTCCAGTTCCAAATTCTGTGTGGAAGATAAAAAGGATGACCAGACAAGAGGTGCATACATAATGACCAGTCCAGCAGTCTCCTACAGGAATGTTAGTTCTCATGTGGCCATTCCACTATTGCTGCTGCTGCAGTTTTCCAGGAGAGGTTAGCTAAATAGGCACTTTGTGGTGTCATTTGCTTTTTATGTTGTTTTTATTCCTTTTTCAAGGGAGATGGTAGGTTGTGGTATACAGCAAGTATTATGGCAACAGATACTGAAGAATGAGCAAGGTTTATTCCAAGAAGCTGTGATGCCATCAGGCAGTTTCATTCCCATCCTCATTTTGACACTGTGAAAAGGAATGTCCTCCTGCTGCATTGGTTCTCTAGAAACCAGAATCATCATGTCTTCTTTTAGTATCAAGGTCTGACAAATACCAGAACTCATTCTTTTCAAAAGTTGTAATTAAAGTAAAAGCAAATCTATTTGGTTAAACTTTGTTTTATTTTGCACCATAAATTCAATTGTACAGTTGCTTTTTGGTTTTGGTGCCTTTTTTTTTTTTCTTTTTGGTAGAAGACTCATAAAATCATTTCATAGGATCATAGCATATCCTGAATTGGAAGGGACTCACAAGGATCATCGAGTACAACTTGTGGTCCTGCACAGGAATCACACCACATGCCTCAGAGCATTGTCCAAATGCTTCTTGAACTCTAGCAGGCTTTGTATTGTGACTACATCCCTGGGGAGCCTGTCCCAGTGCCCAGCCACCCTCTGGGTGAAAAACTCTACTTGCACATTTAAATTTTATCATATAGTTACTATGATACTACCACAAAACACTGTGCAGATAAAGATTTTCCATGTGAAAATAAAATGTAGGGGGTTTACTGCATACTCTGAAGTGAAAACGTTCATGTCAATGAAAGAACAAAAAGTGAGGTGTTCAAAAAAATGGCACAACCTTTCTTTTAGCTATGTGTCTTTTTAAACCTAGCAATGAAGGAGTTTTTCCCATTGAATCAAAACTTTGGCATAGCACATTAGAAGATGTCTCTCCTGTTTGTTAAGTAGGCTGAACTAGAAAGGTTTGTATTATGTATGCATATTTCCCTTCATGTGCAAAGAAGATCAAAGACATTTTTTTGAAAATGTTGCTTTCAAAAAATGCTGACTTGCAGTAAGCAAATCAATATCTTTTCCTTGGGAAGGTGAATTGCTAGCTTAGACAAAAAAAAAAAAAACAAAACAAAAGAAAACCAGCTCAGCTTTTCACTTTGCAACTTCAATATTTGTGAAAATTTACTTTGAAATGAGTAGCAACCCGTTGTGCCTCTGCTGAGATACACTCTATGCTTGTCGCCTGCAAAACAGCAGCATTGTTAGAAAAACAGTGTAGAATTCTGCTGTTGTCCTTCACCTGGAGAAAACTTTAGGAAACCCTTAATCAACATTCATAAGTGAAGATGAGACTTTTAAATTGGGCTTTCTTGCTTTGCCAGATATATTGTTTATCAAGTAAGGAATAGCAAGTGCCATCAGAATGAGCTGCAGCTCTGCATGGGATGAATGGTATGAAGGTCATTAGTTTCAAGCCTGTCACACAAAACTCTCCTGTAAACATTTTATATTTCAGAAGCAACTTTTTTTTTTCTATTCATCAGAACTCTAATGCTAAAAAATACTCTTTTCTTTCACAAGTTTATAGAGCATTTTCTGAGCCAAGAGCCTGTCCAGAGGAATATCTTTGTAAAACTGGGGATTTCATCACCTGTGTTCTCAGCCTGTGTATTACAGGACCTGATGAATGGCACTGGAAGGGTGATTGTAAGCTGTGCAAGGAGCTCGCAGAAGGTTATTCTTTGAGAACAGGTATACTGGATCTGGTTGGGATGTAGATAATTTTCTTCATAGCAGAGTGTAGGGTGCTGTGTTTTGAATCTGTGACCGAAACGATGTTGGTAGTACACCAGTGTTTTAGCAACAAAGAGTTGGAGAGGGATCTACTCCTTTTGCATGTTAGAGGACTGCAACTGAAAATGGATCGAGATTCATGTTCAAGTGCATCTGGAAATCATTGTGAAATGAGAGCTTTGTTTGTTATTATAAACTGGCTTTATTTGTTTCTCATATGTGGTTTGACCTAAACTCTGCATTATCTGAATTTATTAAATAACATTAAATAACTAAGCTAAGCAGGGATTTAGAAGAAATTTGGTTTCATAGCAGTGACTTGAAACAGTTGTGAGTCTGTACTGTGTGTGTACAAAAGACCACGGTCCAACACTTGTATTTTAAACATGAGGGCTGCTTTGATTTAGGTGACTGAAGTAGTTCTCAGGGTCTGCCATCTCCTTTTTAACCTCCAGAAGTGGGCAGTGTGAAGTCACTGGTCACAGCCTGACACCATTTAATCCACCTGAATAATGATTTAATATCTCCAGTTCAAATTTATTTGGCCATATATATATATACACACACACATATTAATCAGGTAAAGAAATCTTGGTCTCTCATCCAACTGTGAGACAATTATCCAGATATCTTAGAAAATCAGAGACCTGAAACTGGCTCCCAGACTATGAGGAGTGCTAGCTAATAGCTAGCTAGCACATCATGCTTATATCACAGGAAATGTTTTCCTCTCGAACAAACAGCTAACATCAGGCAATTTGTGCTGGGTTGGGTATATCTGTACATAAATCATCTTACTATGCTGCCTGACCTCAGGTCCCTGTTGTAGCAGGAAGTCAGACTTTCTAGTTTTTCCAAATACCGTGGTTTTTATCAAGTTAATTTCAAAACAATTTTATGTTGCAAAAAACCCCAAAACAAAACCAAAACCCAAAACCCAACAATGAGAAAAAAACCAAACAGAAACAAAAACAACAACAAACCCCCAAACTCAAAAGACCAAACAAAACTTCCTTAAATGGACATGGAGACATGGAGAATGCAGGTTTTATCCTTCAGTGCTGTCAGCAGCTACTTTGAAGAAGAGTTTCCTATTCAGGAAATTACATCCATTGTCTAGAATGTAAGAAGTTAATGAGAAACAGTATTTTATTTAATAAAATATAATGGCTCATGTTGGTATCGTCCTTGTCAATGCCCTTAAGGTCAGCTAAGATTCCCATAAGATCCTCCTGATAAGTTATCAAATATGAAGCATAAGTGAAACAATAAATCAAAAAAAAATATTTTTTATCAGCATATGTTTATTTTTTATGGGTTTTTTTATCCCTCCCCTTTCCTCCCCTCACCTCTCTCTTTTCAATCCTTTGTTGTTTCATATCCTACATCATAAGAGACCACAAAGATGTTAATGTTTCTATTAAAAAGATATTTTACTTTCACATATTCTCAAGAGACTGGACATGTTCCATACATGCATTCTATCTGTGAATTTCTTGATTCAAAGCCTGTCCTTTTTAACTAAGTTTTAAGGTAGAAGGCCATGATAAAGCTTTCTCACACTAGGACTCAGGACAGAATCTTTCCAAATTTTTTGCTAGCTAATACCTGTTTCAGCTTAGTTTAATATTTCCATTCCAATTCCCATGAGGCTTAATGTGACTTTCTTTAAAATCCCTGTTGTTGTTGTTTAACCCTAGACAACCTTAAGTCCCACACAGCTCATCACTCACTCTCTCCCATGCGATGGGGGAGAGAATCAGAAGAGTAAAAGTGAGAAAATTTGTGGGTTGAGATAAGAACAGTTTAACAACTGAAACAAAACCAAATAATAATATCAATAATTGCAATGAAAAGGAAGATAACAGAAAGAGACAGAAATAAACCCCAAGAAAAAAGAGCGATGCAAATAAATGACAATTGCTCACTAGCAACCAAGCTATGCTCAATCTGCTCCTGAACGTGGTATGGAATACCCCTTTGACCAGTTCAGATGAGCTGTCTCAGCCCTGTTCCCTCCCAGCTTGTTTTGTACCCCTTACCTTTTTTCTGTCAGGGTGGCATTAGAAGCAGAAAAGTCCTCGACTTAAGATAAGCCTTGCTCATCAACAACTGAAACCTTGGTGTGTTACCAACACTAATCTCATTCTAAGTCCAAAACACAAGTAGCAATGTACCAGTTACTTGGAAGAAAATTAGCTCTTTCCCAGCCAAAACCAGGACTACCCAAATATAAGATTTCTTTTCTTAAAAGAATTGTTTAGAGACATTGTGGTTGTAGATAGAAACAGGAAAACACAAAATCAATACTTCCATGTGAATCAGCTGGGGTTTTTTTGTTTGTTTGTTTTTTTCTTATCTATTTGTTTTTTATCAGACTGCTCTATTTACACCGTAAATGAAGCACATAAATTTTTCAAATTGTTCTTCCCAAGCTTGAACATTGTAGTCACTTTGGAGAAATCCCAAAGATGGTTTAATTTCCTTGTAGCAGCCTTTCATCATCTCCTAGTAAAATCTTTGTTACTGATTAAAGCTCCCCCCCCACCCCAAGATTTTCTTCAGATTAGGGTAGATTTGTTTCCCAAAAGGCCTTTCTCTTTAATATTAGTGCAGCTCAAGTCCTCCATGTATGCCCAAGAATGTACTCTGATTTAACCTAATAATTTTTAATTTGCCAAAAAATAGCTCTAGCTAGCTAGCATGATGTTCAGTATTTTTTCTTTATAATTTCTGATTTTCTGTAGTACATTTCCTTGCTATGGTTTATCTATTAATTTTGAAGTGTTAATGGAAATTCCTCAATGTCCTGTAACTTAGAAAATCTTTTGACCAAATTCTTCTCCAAGCTTCAGTATAATTCCACAGTGAATTTATTGCATGCTCTAGTGAACAACTGAATACAAGAATACTTGGGATTTTTTTCCTTTTTCTTAGATTATTCACTGCACTCCTTTTTTTGTATACATTTAACACAAAATAGTTGTGTATTGGGATATCAGGAAAAGACAAATTTTGAGCCCTAGTCTTAAAGCAGCAGTTAAGTAAAAAATTCAGTTTACAGATGTTTGGGTTTTGTTACCTTTTCTTCTAAATTAAAATTGGACTGCATATCATGTGTTTAGGCCTATCTCTCTTCCCTCAAAAAATATTAAAATGGGTTTTAATACTCAAACTTAGAATGGATGTTTTTTCAAGTTTTTTTTTTTTTTTTTTTATTTACTTGTTTCTTTGTTTCTAAATGAGAACCAGATTATTCACGGGATGAATGAAATCAGTAACTCTGAATGAGACTACAAAAATATAACCATATATCACTAGGTGTTCACTAGAAAGTACATGAACTAGAGTTTTCAAACAAACAAAAAAACAAATGAAAATCAATCTGGATGTCAGTGAAAGATTTATTAAACCTGGCAAGTTTTGCTCATATTTATCAAATCCTCTGCTTTTGGATAAATTCCATAAGTTTATGAAATATCATGAGCTGAGAGCTGTGATAAGACAGAGAGAGCTGAGAATCCTTGGTGAGGACTGCAGAGCAGACCAACACGGATGACATTGTAGTGAGTGTGTGTTGTAGGCCACTGGACCAGATGAAAACAAGATGAGACTTAGAGCAGACAAGTAGAAATCTGGTCCTCGTGGGGAACTCCAATCACCCCAATACGTGTTGAAAGGACAGCACAGCATGGCATAAGCCACCAAGGAGGTTCCTGATGTGCATCCATGACAACTTCCTAACCTAAGAGACAACAAAGTTAGGAGGAGAAGTGCTGTATCTCATACTTTCCAGCACGGAAAGGCTTGTTGTGGATATGGATGCAAAAGGCAGGCTGGGCTGCCTTGACTATGTCACAATCCTATATTCGGGATCCCAAGGGTAGAAAGGAGAGTGAAAAGAAATCTCAGAGCTCAGGACTACAGAAGGGCAGACTTTGGACTCTTCAAAGAGTTTCTTGAAGGAATATGATGGGATAAGGCCACAGATAGAAAGTTGGTTAATATTCAAGGATCACCTCCTTCAAGATCAAGAAAGCTCCATCCTAATGAAAGTCAGGGAAAATGGCCAGGAGGCCTGCATAGATGATGGAAAAACTCAGGCTCAGAAAAGAATCATATAAAGGGTTGGTAATCGAGGGAATATAGATACGTTACCTGAGCATTTAGAGGCACAGCTACAGAGAACAAAACCCATCTTGAAATGAATCTGATGAGAGAAGTGAAGGCAACAACATTGTCTGTAAGTACACAGGTAGCAAAAGGAAAGCCAAGAAAAATCTAGGCACAGTGCTGGAAGAGGCAGGAGACCGGATGACACAGGACATAGAAAAGGCTGAATTACTTTATGTTTTCTTTGACTGGTCTGCAGGCATCTTAAGTTCCAGAGAAAGGAAGATGAGAAAGACTGGAGAAAGGTAGATGTGCCCTTCGTGTAACAATATCAGGTCAAGAAATGCAGCTGTACAATAGTAAGTCCATGGGCCCTGGTGGGGTGCACCCACGAATACTAAGAGAATTAGCTGATGATGGTGCAAGGCCAATCTCAATAACATTTGAATGACCATTGTGACTGGGATAAGTCCCCAAGGACACAAGTAAAGCAAATATCACTCTTGTCTTCAAAAATGGCAGGAAGGAGGACTCAGGGTACTACAGGCTCATTAGCCTTACCTTCACCCCTGGGTAAGAGTTAGAGCAACCAGTCCTGGAACCCATTTCTAGACATGTGAAGGACACAAAAGTCAAGAGCAGTCAGCATGGCTGACTAACCCTGTGCCTTCACCAAGGGGAAGTAATTCTCAATCAACTTGATAAACTTGTACGATGAAATGACTGGCCTCACAGACAAGGTGAGAGCAGCAGATAATGTCTACTTTGACTTCAGTAAAGCACTGTCTCTTGTTAAGATCCTTGTAAAGAAGCTGTTGGCAAATGGGCTGGGTGAGCAGACAGTGAAGTGAGTTGAAGATTGGCTGAATAACTGGGCTCAGAGTGTGTGATCAGTGACCCAAAGTTTATTTGGAGGCTGGTGACTAGCAGCATATTTCAGGGGTCAATACTGACTCCAGTCCTGTTCAACATCTTGCAGAGTACTCTTGATGATGAGGCAGAGGGCACCCTCTGCAAGTTTGCTGATGACATCAGACTGGGAGGAGAGGATGATATGCCAGGGACAACTCAAACTGGAGAAGTGGACCAGTGAAATTCATAATACCCTGAATACCCTGAAATTCATAAACGAGGAGTGCAAAGTCCTGCACATAAGAAGGTACAACCCCAGGCACTATTAAACTCTTCGGGCTCACCCAAGTAGAAAGCAGCTTTGCAGAAAAATACCTGGGGTCACTCTGGTGGGCACCAGGCTGAACAGGAGCTAGTGATGTGCCTCAGCCACAAAGAAGGCTAGTGGCATCCTGGGTTGCATTGTCAGCTCAGTGCAGGCAATCCCATTCAAGGGAAATGATTTTACATAAGTGCTTTGAGTTTTAAAGCAGTACTTATTTAAATTACATTTTCTACACATAGGATTTTGAAGCATTTTGTAATAATCTCTTTCTTCACTACTTTATTTTTGGGTTTTGTTTTTTTTTTTTTTGGTTTGGTTGTGTTTGGGGTTTTTTTGTTGTTTTTTTTTGTGTTTTGTTGTTTTTTTTTGTGTTTTGTTTGTTTGGTTTTGTTTGTTTGTTTTGTTTTGTTTTCCTCCTGACTGAAGTTTTATTCTGAATTTGTTGGCTTGGTCAAAATTTTTTGCTTTGCTATGATATGGATGTTTTCTTTAACAATTATTGTAGTCAATTTATAATACTGTTATACAATTCAACATAGAGCTTAACTTGAAGGATTTCTTGTAGTGAAGGAAATTCTTTAATAGATAAAGAAGTTTTGAATTTGTTCAAACAATTTTGACTGAGTCATCAGCCTCTCAACAGTTTCACGATCATTTTCTGTCTTTAAGAAAAATTTGGCAAAAGTTTAGGATATTTACATCATCAAGATTTTTATTTCAGAAGTCTCTGGCTCATTGTAACTTGTTGCTTTGATTAAATAGCATTTGTTTATTTTCTTTGGCCATTATGCAGGTTCAAAACGTGTTCCACTCCCACATCCCACTTCCCATTTTTTTATGGCTTCCCCTGACCTTTACTTGGATTTCCACAGAATTGGTTTAGATTACCAAAATGTGACAGATTGTCATAGTGGGTGGAAAGGAAGAGAAAATTACATACACTTTGCATATAAGGAACATTGAGAAAAGCCAGGATCTGCAATGCATTGGACCTCAGACCCTAAATCTTTTTATCTCTATGCTTTGAAATTTTCTTAAATATTTTTTTTTTCTTTGGTCCTTTCATAGAATCCTCCCAAAATGGGATAGCCAGACTGGGCTTACCTTTGCTTCAGAAATCAGTCAGAAAAAAACATGATTGAAATGCCTTCAGGTATCCTGGTCCAGGACAGGCAACTTTGGCTGGTGTGGAGAGGAAAAATTACAGACTCAGAAGTTTCCCTACAGAATTGGCCCCTACAGAACAGACTAATTCATGTAATGCTAAGCCTTCCTTAAAAATCTTATGAAGTACTCCAGTCCCTGTACAAATAAATATTCTACCACGTTCTAGTTCTCAATTGCTCAGATTTTTCACTCAGAAATACAAGATTTGAAGTATTTCAGTCAGAGAAATTTGAAACGCTGTGGATAAGTCTGTAAAAATGAGACCTCCTAAGATATTTAGTGCAAGTGACATAACCTTTTAAAAATCTATGAAGTGAGCAAGACAAACCTATTTTGTCTAAACTTTATTATTTTTAGTGCATGCCATATGGAGATATGTCATACTTCACAAACTAAATGACAGCATATAAATAATTGCTCACAATGGATGAGCTTTGTGAGCCAAAATCAATATTTTGATTCATCAGCATCCATTTCCAAATGGAGACATTGGTAAAGTGTTGGTTGGTACCTGAAAAATTTTTAAAACAAAATACATCATATTCAGAGAATACTGCATAAATGACTTTTACTCTGCTTTTGTGATGATCCCATCAAGTCTCATCTTCTGGCTTATGTTTTTATTTAATAAATGTTCTAGAAAGGTGACCATTAACCTTCTCTTCTCAGATGTGAAGCTTTCATTATACATCAAGCAACTCACATGAATAAAAGTGCAAAAGGATGTGAATTTGTAAGGTCATGGTGTTTTATTTTCACTCAACATTGATGTGTTTTTTTCAGAAATTCACCAAAATTGTCCTTTGACATAGAAAAAAACAATATATTTTAGCTGTGACAATGGTGGCAATACAAATGTTAAATTTCATTACTTTAATCGCATCCTTTGTCAGATAAAGGTCTTAAGGAAGAAATTAAAAAACCCTAGAACAGAGGAGTGCAGGTGAATGTCAGAAATTTCAATTTACCAAAACATTAAGACAGCCATAATTTGGGTGGATTTTCTTCCCATTTTCCTCATAGAAGTCAAGATTTGCAAGAAGTTCTTAAGTAACTCATAAAGAACTTGTGCTGCCACTACTCATCCTATTTGGCACTGGGATGTGAAGAGAGTCTTTTCAGATCTGGATTTTTGGTACATCTAATACAGGGTGTGAAATGTAGGGATAACCATTGTTTGAAAACAGAAATAAGTAGAGATCAACATTTCATGAAATCACAAAATCATAGAATATGCTGAGTTTGAACGGGCCCACAAAGATCATCAAGTCTGGCCCTTAGTCCTGCACAGGACAGTCCACAAGGCTCCCATCAGGTGCCTGAGATTATCATCCAAAGGCGTCCTGAACTCTGTCAAGCTTCGTGCTGTGACCACTGACCTGGGGAGCCTGTTCCACAGGTCAACTTGTGAAATACTGAAGTGACAACGTGCAAGCTGTTTAATGAGGATCAGCATGTGAAATTCACTTCATTCTTAGAAAAAGGTGAAGAAAGTCATCAATAAAGGCATCAATAAAGGCAATCAGACATCAAATAGGGACACAGAAGTGGCAGTAAGAAAGAAGAACCACAGAAAAGATAGCAAAGAACAATGTCAAAGAGAAGATCCTAATTAGGGCAAAGCATAAAGATCAAATGTAAAGAGATGTGAAGACATATTTGAGAGAATAAGAAAAAACATACATAAACAATTGAAACAGACGAAGACAGCAATCAGAAATAGTTTAGTTCAGGAAAGTAGTGAGATGAGCAAAGTTCAAAAATAAAAATGTATGAAATTACTTTTAGACAGAAAGAAAAAAAAAGAGAATAAATTTGATTACTCTGTTTGGAAATGTATTTCCTTCCAACATAGTATAAGAAATGTTGTATATTTGGATTTTAAATTTAACTTAATTTCATTTTCTTCTTAAAAAAATGTTCTAAACTCAACATCTATTTTGCTGAGTTGCTCAACAAAGAGTAGGATGCTGTTGCACTTAGTCAAGCTTTGCTCAGAGCAGAAATTTGTTCTGAAATATTTGTACAATCTATCTTGTACCACCAGATGACATTTCATCTGCTGGCAAACACCATTTGAAAAGGTGAAAAACAATTATTAATGTTTGAGAGAAATATTTTTACAGCAAGAATTGGGCAAAACTGAAAATACCCAGATCTTGCTACACAGGCATACAGGGAAATCTGATGAAAATCAGTCAGGCACCATGCTTTATTTGCAAAAATGTATGGAAAACTGCATTTCCGTTTCCTAGTATGCTTTTTTTCATGATGACCAGGTAAGAGAGGAGGGACTGAATGGAAGGAACATCCAGAGGTGTGTTATCAATATGCACAATAAAAACCTGGAGCTGCACATATGGTAAGGTTATGAAAATATATGGGAAAAATTAAAAAAATGTTAAGCATTTGTTTCCCTTTCAAAGGAGATGAAGAAAAATGATCTCTGTGGATCAAGTGAGTAAGTTGGTAATAAACCTGCTGAAGGTCCCAAACTTTGGGATGAACCTTGCAGCCTCACTCATGCAATGTTCCCTTAATACTTTGTCTCTTCCAGAGAAGCATTAGCATTAATATTCCACTCTGCTTTTGTTTTTCTCTGCCTACCCATCTACAGGAAGGTAAAGATGGAAAATACTGCCCAGAACAGATGTGAAATGAAAGCCACACAATTTTTTTTTTATATTTTCAAGTTCAGTATCACTGCTGTTTTTCTTTCCTCTTTCAAAAGGGCTGATTAGTCCTCAGGATGATTCAAAGTGTATAGGGGCAGGTTCTTGTACCATGTAAATCATTAAAATTTCAGGCCAATCATTTCAGGCCAACTGCTGGTCCAGACCTAGCAGTTTAAGGAGAAATTAAGAGTGGTAGGTAAGTCAGAGGAAAAGTATAATCTTTGACAGAAGTTGTCCACAGAACAGTCAAGGGAGATAAAAGATATCTGTTCCCTTTTCTACTTTTATTGGAGTGAAATTTGTGGTTAGCCCTGCACTTCATCCCCTGACCTTGAGTTTAGAACTGAATCTTCTCTCTCTGCTCTGATCATCACCAATTTTCTCCTTAAGTAAATTATTAATTCATGTTATATATATGTCATGAATATTATAAAATATATTACACCTGCTTATTCTTTAAAAACACAATGGACCAAAGCCATTTTTTTAACAAACCAAGGAGAACCAGTATTAATCAACATGCAAGAACAGCTAAATTATAGGGGATACCTTCACTAATATTTTCTTTAAAGAAGGACAGAATAATATAGTTGCTTTAACCCCTAGATCTCAGAAAATGCTCTGATTAACAGCATGAATGAAATATTAAGACAGATGAAAATACCAGTCCTACCCTAAGAAACTGGTTAGTGTTGGCTTCTGAGTTAACCATTTTCTTTGTTTCTCTCCAGCAAAATGTCACATCCAAAGCAGTTATTATCCCCGTCAATTACATCACAAACATGCAATAAAGTAGTTCATTCTAAGTATCTATATTTTTTTACACATAGGTCTGTAGCTATCTACCCACCTACACTAAAATAAGACATTTTGGTTTTGTAAGCACAAAAGACATCGCAATGTTTCTTTTCCTCTGGATGAGGTAGCTGAAATATTGACTATTACTAAGTAGTGGTTAATACATGCTGCTTCTTTCCTTCACCTTTCTCAGGAGATGCTGTTATTTTCCACTGTGCAAAATTTTGTTCTGAGCATGACATAGGTATGTCTTATATTACATTGACTAGAGAAGAATTTTCCTCTTTTTTAGAAGGAAAAGATACCAAATCTTTCAAATCCATTCTCAAAATTACTGTTGTATTCAACACTTAATCGGCACTGCCAGAAGGCTCTGTAAATTATAAAAATTATTGAAATAATTGCTGATTCTTCATAGGTGTTAGACACAAGTTGGTGCATCATTTATAGCATCCAAAGCCAGAAGGCAGCAATATATCATTTATCCTGACATTTTCAGTAAAATTCACCATGGGATTTCAAATATACCTCAGTCTATTAAATGATCTAATAAAGGCAATGTTGTGCACGAACAGTTTGAGATTATAAATATTAGGTTTTGATAAATGGTTATATTGTTGACAATCTTTTAATGCTGATTATTTCTCTTGTATTGAAAGGGCAAAACAAAACCAGTGAGAACTTGCAACTCTGGTAAAAATTCAGGCTTGTGTGGGCAGTCTTCTTTGGGTTAAATGTATATAGGTTAAGTGATATAATAGGGAAGCAACTTATTGAAATACAAGAACTGGGGAACAGGAAATCTTGAGGAAGAGAAAACAGGCCTTATGACAATAGCAGTGTAGCTTGTGAAAGCTGCTTTGTGATATGGGGACAAAAAGAGCAGCAGGCATTCTGTCTCAGGGTGAAACCATGGGATTTATGGAGGGAGAATGAGATTCTATTGTGATAATCATCTCTTATTTGAAGTCATTGGTCTCACTTAAGTGAGCATTGGAAAAGATACAGCCTTTCATAGGGACATCTCCTGCACCATGTCATATCTTCTGCTGCGAGTTTATGAAATTTTGAGGTCATCTGATAAGACTTCTCTGCTGATCATGTGAAGATGTGAATATAGGTCAGTATGTAGAAATATGGTGAAATACTGAGGGGTTACAGGCTGATCAATAGGAGCACAACAACAGGACCTAGTCCTCTTCGATGTTTGAATTTAAGAATTTGCTATAAGGTGCCTGGGAAACAAACAAACCACCCCCCAGAAAAACCCCTAAACCACCAAAACAATGAACACTCAAAACAAAACCAACCCAAAAAACCAAACCAAATAGAAAAAAAAGGTATCTCAGTGCCTCACTGAAATTATGTATAAGTTGATAAATACCTTGAATGTGCTTCAAACTGATATTTTTGCCCTGAAAACATTTTTTTTTTGCTTCAGAAGAATGCTCTCCTGCATTGTTCTTCATTTAAGCTGCATTTAAAGCTACATTTGCGTAATTAAAATAATTCGTTAAAATAAGATTTTTTGTGAATTATGTGACTCCTTATTACATTTCTGAATTTGGGAGGGTAAAAAAATCTTTAAACCCAAGATTGTGCAAACATTACTTTATCCCAACTTTGGATAGAAAACAGAATACTTAACACAGAAAATCTAGGTATTTTGAAAGCTCTTTTTAGGCATGTGGTGACAGGAATTAACAGCTTTGTCTTTTACACGTACCTTTACTCTCTTGTTACCTTATGAAATCATTTGGTAACCCATCCTAAGTACCGTAGCACCAGATCTAAACTTTCCATCTGCTTCAGTTCACTTCTCTAAAAGCCTTAATGATAACATTTTAAGCTATTAAGTGTTCACAGAGTTAGTGAGGGGAATTATCTAATTAAGAGAACAGACCTTTTGCACCAGATTTTATATCTTATCATGTATATCTGTAGAAAGGGAGGAGAGCAACTCCTTTTACTTTTTTGAAATCATAGCTTCATACAAAGGGGTTTTGATCCACTGCAATAAATAAGTCACATTATCCAAACACAGCACTAGGAAGAAATGAAATAAAATCTGCATGTTTATGTAACTTTATACATGTAAGCACTGACAAAGTAGGATCATTATCTTAAAATTCAGAAGCTCATAGAAATAGAAGAAAGGCAAGTCTCTCCCTGCCAATGGTTTCTCACTTTCATACCTCCTGCAATAACTTGCTATGAGTAAGAATGACAAGAGTTAGTAACAAAAAGAAATAACATTGTCTGCAGGTAATTCTTTCTCGTTATTGGAATTTTTCCCTTCATGATATATTTAGTCTTCTGATAATTGGAAGAATTTAATTACAATTTCCTCTAAGGCAGGAAAGAGCAAAGTTAACATTGAGAAGGTAAGTTGGCAAGATGATGATGAGTTTGGCCAAGGATGATGTATTGTATTTACATCAAACATGAGGGAAGTAATTAATTTGAGCAAACATATGACATGTGTCAGGGGGATTTTTTATACCTCCTTACAGGGGACAAGAAATAATATTAAATTGCTCTTACTGCAGTCTGATCTAATAACTTCTACAGACCATTACTAGATCCTTAGTCTGTTGTTCTTTTGGTTATTTCCCTTGTTGGATGTCTGTTTAACACCATGCAGGGTACCTGGCAGAGAGAAGAGCTGCCTCACTCTGACACAAGCGCATGACTATGTAATAAACATAGGATTTCTGCCAGTACATTTGACACAAAAGTTTCTGAGCATAAGTGCAGTGAAATATAAATGTGTTTTAATAATCCACTAAAGTGCTACTATTAATATGGGTAGTGCATAAAAATACTACTGAATTCTTTTTTTTTCCCTGAAATGGCTATTTCAAGAGTTACTGTTTCCGTGGTGACACACTCCATCATTAATAAAGTCTAATGATAATTTGTCATTTGTTCAGTTTTAGACAGCATGGAGTTAATCCTTCTGATCATTGGTCCTTCCTCATGGCAATTTCTGAGCAGTTAAAAGGTGCATGCATGGAAATTAAAGGCTATTGATCAATGTGTTTTATGTATTTGTCATGGAAATAAGCTCAGGCTTGCACATTTAGGCTCAACAGTTATGTACAGCAGACACAAGCACCCGACCCCACCAACTGTGTCTTTGATGAACACTATATTCCTTTATACATTTTCCATTTTTCATACCTTTGACAGATGAATGTTGAAATGATTGCAGGTTTCTTTTCCAGATTATGAAAGAGATCATTATACATTCAATGTGATGGAAACTTCTATCAGCCTAGAAGGTTTTAGCATGTAATAAACCCATATTTTAAGGCATAAATTGCATTCTGAATACAGAATGTGGAAAATACATCATAGATTACACTTCTCTGTCTTTCAGAGAAGCTGTTTTTGACTGTTTGCAAAGACAAGATGAAACAATATCTAAATACATTTGAGACAATGGTAATAATAAATTCAGGGGTTTTGATCTTTAACATTCACTGCCTTGGCCTATGTGGTTCATAAAATATCAGTCACAATAAAATATCTTGATGGGTAGTCATAAAACTGAAAATTCAATGGGATTCTTGAACACTAAGAAGTATCTTCCATATTCTTTTGAAATAGTTATATAGCAGGTATATATGCAAGGTTTTAGCTATAGAAGATGCCCTTTCCTTAAAAATAAATATTCCAAATTTTCCAAGGTCCTTTAATACAACTCTGGGGGTTTCAGTTTAAATTTTAGTCTTTGTTTCAATATATATACTAAGGTCCTCCATCCTTATAATTTGCTTTAAAGGACTGCCCATGAATTATCCTTGGAAAGATTTCTTGTAGTGAAGTATTAAGAAACAGCAGAGACAGAGTGGAAGTAACTAAGTCTGGCATATTAGCTTTCCAAGTCTTCTCCTTATTCCACTCTGCAGTATGGCTCAAAAAAAAAAAAAAATCCCATTATCTTCTCTACCTTAAATAATCCATTCACTTGACCAAATACGTCAGGATAAAAATGTCTGATAATTGCTACTGTTTGACATGAAATCATAGTTTTCTTTGATTTCACATTATGCCTTGAAACCTCTGTCTTATAGACACTCTCACAAATCAATAATTTCTTTTTGTTTGTTTGACTCATCTAGTGATTAATGCGGTCTGACTGGAAAGAGGAAAGACAGAAAATGATGCTTGTTTTTGTTTTTCCTTTCCAATGCATTCTTGTCTTTGTGGAAATCTTGAGGTGTGCAGGCAAAACTTTGTGGTTTGTGTGTCATGTAGGTATTGTTTTTCAAATTTTGCTCTATGGGTCGCTAGATTATTTAAAAGTATTTTAGTGGTCCATGCAGATGTTTGAAGTAATGCTTGAGAAAGCTGTGTTAACTATGAAAAACCATGAACTCTCTGGTGAAGTATTTGGCATGTTTCACATGCCCAAGACTAGCTGGCTTATTCCTGATCAGACACTGATAGTTTCTTGAAGCCAGATGTGAGTTCCGTGCATTTTCTTCTGTAAAATATCACATCTGTAACATTACCTGTCATGAAAATCAACAGCAATTATGCACAATTTACCACATTACCAGGAAAAGAAGAGATTACCCTTGTCTATGTAACTAGGACTAAAAATCCCAGCCCTATTATACCTCCGGGCAGATGGCCAAAATTACTCAAATGCATTCAATTTGAAGCAAACTGAATTTTGAAGAGATAAATAATTGCTCTCCTAATACATGACAGATTCTTCATGGCAGAATTATTATTGTTCTTTGATGCCAACTCTCTTTAAAATGTATGTCCTGGATTACTGAATTAGTTTGGTAGCAGATGCATATAATATTTGCCCAAAATAACATAGTCCATTTTGCCATCTGGCCAAAATTATTAACTGCTTTGGAGGAAAAAAGTGTGAAAACCAAGATTTTATTTTTTTAACCCCTACGCACCAACATTTGAATGCTATCTTTTAGATGCAGAACTGCTATGCAAATAACTGATTTATCTTTTGGTAGAATCAAAGTGGTAAATGAAGCACAAAGGTGGTGTAGAAACAAACAGTAGAAGTTGAAATTAATAAGAGAAACCCTAAGAGTAAAATTTCTAACATTGGTAAATGTAGCAACTGATGAACTGGTTCCCACTGAAGCTTGTAATACCAGGAATGTGGTACTTAGTGCATCCAAACCTGCAGTCTGTCAGTCTGTTTCCATGAAGCAGGAAAGTTAAAGATGCAAAGGTGAACAGGTTAGATTTCAGAACTGGACACAGCAGGCTTTGAAGGGTAAGAGAAACTTCCTTAGAAACATTGCATGTCTTTGCTTTCCTTTGCAAAGCCTTTTATGATAGCAATCCCTGCCACCTACCAAAAAAAAAGAAAAATTTGGACCTACCTGTCGTGAAAGGCAGAAGAGCACATTTGATGGGAAATGTAACTGAAGACCATCCTCAGATGATTACTTCTAATAATATGCTGCTACCACAGAAGAATCCTCTGCTGCCTAATGTGACACAAATCTTACTATTTTGCAAGCCTAATGGAACTCCTCAAAAAGGTTTCTTATGTCCTTCACATTCCCTTTTCCTAGTAAGCACAGAAGCTTTTTGTTTAATCAGATGAACTGTTAATCACTGGTAAATTAATTCAGTTACAGAAATGCTATTTTGCCTTGAGTCCTACAACATAAAATTATGTTTAAATCCTTTGGGGCAGAGGGGCGACACACTGTTTGTGTACCAATTAAATCTTTCAGGAGAACTAAGAGATTCTCAGTATTGTGGTGGCTTCTTTCCTAGGTGGGATTTACAATCTATAAATATATTTTTCTGTGATCCTTAAGAAAATGAAAGCTGGCTCCAATAATAATAAAGAATTAAATTACTTTCTAACCAACTGTGATTGCTTTGTAAGTATTAGTATTTGTTTATTTATTGGTGGCTTTTCCACAAGAATAAGAAGTCCATTAAGTATCATCTGCTTCCTTCTGCAGGAGCAAGGGCAGGGAACTAGTTTCAGTTGCAAAGTAATACACACAAAATCTTGGGAATATTAGTTCTCTGGATGTTTTCAGGTCTTACCCTACTGAAATCTCATGGTAATGATTGTATTGCCATAAAAAGGTAACTCAAAGTTAATTTTGACTTTTGAGAAGCTGTGGCTGCAGATGATTTTTGTGTAAAGAAAAAACCCCTAGTATAGAGCTCTGTGGTGATTTTTGTGTAGGAACAGTTTTTCCCTCTACAAACATGGAAATGTAAAATACATTACCAGCTATCTAGCTGCTGTGTAACTTGTTGTATGTAACAGTAATTGAATAAAGCAGAAATAGATAACCTTGATAGAGAACAGAGAAAAAGGAACTGTAATCCTACTGACAGCATTCCTATTTCCTTTACAGTTCAATACATCTCACCAGAACTATAAAATTTATAGAACCTTCTCAAGCAGATAGGGAATTGAAAATCTTCTTCAACCTATGAAGGTTTTTATGTTCAAAACTATCCATGTTTATTGTCATCCGCAGTATCCAGATATTACAGTCGTGAGCAAGTATAGTTAACTTTCAGCTGTCCATAGTCAATTTATCTAAGCTAAATAAAATGCTGTACATGCAGACAGAGTTCCCTATCCAAAGAGCAGCACTGTGTAAGCAATACTGTGCTTATTACTTTCAAGACAGCATGACTCCAGTGTGCCAGCTGTTTTTTACTGGGAGGCACAGGCACTAATACATGCTGGTATGCAAAGCCAGGAGAGATGGCACTGCTGAGTGGAAGCAACCCTCTATTTTTTTTTTCTTAATTCATTCATATTGGTCTGGGTTCATTTCAGCTTATTGACAGTCAGATAATTCTTGAAAGAGAAACTGGAGTTTTTCATTATGCTTCTTAAGAACTCATAATTATCCCTTTGAACCACGACTTTTGGCAGCTTGGGATGTCCTATGCACCTTCAACTCCTTACTTCTCCAGAGACTGAGTTGACATTATAAAATTATTCAAATTTATATAGACTGTGCATAGTTGTTTATACTTGGTGAATTACAGAAACTCAGAAGAGCTGGCACTGACTGGCAACATTCACCTATATCGATCAGTTCAATGGTGAACGTGTTTTTTTGTGTTAGCTCAGAGACAGAACAAATAAATATGTTATGTATAAATATATATTTGACACATACTGACTGCAGGAGAAAATAAACCTTAGAACAGAGGACTACAGTGTGACAGAGTCCCCTGTCAGGTTTGTCAGTATTACAAAATGGCCCACTACTTCCGCTGATGGAGATGGACAATCATGCAGGGGATAAGATCCTTTTTGTTCTTCACGGCATGTAGCACAGGCCTACAACATAGTACCTTACTGCAAATGAGTGTGTTCCAGGCTGCCGTGCTATGAGCTCCCACTGTGTGAAAACTGTGGATAACTTGTGCTGTACTGATGAGTGGTTTCGGTAAAATGAAGACAGGGACACCACCAAGGTTCTGGGTCGAGATAACGTTTTGTTTATTGTATTCTGTATAATTTATTCTTTCCTAAAGTTTGAAGCTAAAATGTGGACTTCATGCCACTTGACAGTTGGAAATAAGTCTGTATATTTCTGTACAAAATTACAAGACTTTGACTGTGGGACTTCCCATGCCAACAGCATTAGTTAATCTTTGCATCACTGCCACCAAGTTCAGCAACAGTTTCATCCAATTTTAAACCCCAATCAAATTCTCAAATTATTTTTTATCATCAGGATCTCTACATTAATAATCACATTTAAATAATATGTCTTTCACATGAAATATTCCTGCATAAGAGGTTAAATCACTTGGCCTATGAGCTACTTGGCTATCTGGTTTTACAAGGTAGCACCAGAACTAAATTTTTGCAAGTTGGTTACTTTTAGCTGTGGCATCTCCCATTCCTTCTCAGCCCTTATCTGCTGGAAAATAGATATTTAAAACTATTTTGAAAATTAAAATCCTGTAATCTGTACAATAAAAATTTCTATTTATTTTGTGCACAAAACCCAGTAATCCTTGAAAAGGTTATTGCAATACACACCAGGTCAATGTTACTGCATGTGAGGTGTCCACCTTGGTGATGCATTCAGTTCTTCCATTCCTTTTCATTTTCTGAATTTAAGAGGTAAGTTGAAGACATGTTATGTAACATTAGCTACCAGAACAGGTTTGCTACCACTAAATGAGAAGGCTTGCAGCTTTTCTGGTGAGTCATTTAGCAAAGCTTCAGTTAAACACATGTAAACGTTAAATAGAGATCCCATCTCAGAGATCTATATTTAAACACAAATGTTATCTGTAATGCAGAAATAACAGTCCTATTTGGAAGCACTGGCTTGTAGCTTTGTTTTAGAAGCAAGTTTTGAATTTTTGCATGTATTTTCACACTTAAAGCTTTTGTAATGGGATTTATGCTGCAAAACTCGTAAATGATTGGTAATAATGCTATCAATTTTTGTTGCATTCTGAATCTTGCCAAACATTACTTTCTTTTTTGTCCTTTGACATTGTTTCTTCACTGTCATACAGTGGATAATCTCCTGTATTTCAAAGATACATTGGAAAATGGAATCACTGTCAAAATGCTTGATTGCAGTTAACAAGAGTGACATGAGTTGCACTCATTCATTAATGTCACTTTTCACAACACAATAGACTTTTAAAACCACAGACTTTATCCAGCTGCAGTTCTTAATGTCTCATCCGTGACACAATTCAGTTTTCAACTCTTCCTATATTCATTATTATTGTTCAAAACACGAACGTAGAAATTTATACCTTTTACATGATCAGTAAGCTTTGGGTTTTTTTCTCATTTGTCTCCACTGCTTTGTTGATGAAGACTTCTCTAATGTTAGTGTCATACCTTTTTTGAATCAATGAGCCACAGACTTACCATCTGAAAATTGCCTTCAATTAATTAAGAAGCTAATAAGAGGGGAGTCCAAGAATCATAGTAGTTTTTATTTTATGACTCTATATTTTTCGTATTTTTCAATTTTCTGTATGCTGGCTTGGTTTTCTCTTTTTTTTTTTTCTTTTTCATTTTTTTT
>VWZF01006662.1:0-12538 GCA_013396755.1 Sclerurus mexicanus | reverse complement strand
TTTTTTTTTTTTTTAAATAGGCCTCCCACTCTTTTAAAACAGTATCCTAGGAAACCTTTGATTATATTTTTTTACTTTTACCTAAATCTAATAAAGAAAAAAAAAACCACCAGTGAAATCAAACCCATAGACTTAGATTAGTAGTAGGGACAATTATTTGTAGTTCTTTCCTCCCCCCCAGCCCCCAATAGTATTTACTTCAAACTCTATGTCATTGCTATTGTGTGGTACCAATGTGTTCTTGTATCAAACACTGGAGAAATATCAAGACCAGAAGAACTTAGTCTAGATCTGTGTTTGGCAATTCTGCATCTGTTACTCATAAGAATTTTACAGTCTCATATAATTTTGGCATTTGTAAGCTTCACCTAAGAACTTTTTATGACAGAGAAATGAGATAACTCATAGGAGCCATTTTAGTAAGAAAGTTATATTTATTCTTTCCCTCCCCTTGTCTAGCACTGCATCGCGAAAACATGGCTGAAGGGTGTTCAAGAGTTCAATCATCAAATTTATGGTCCTACCTCAAATTAGGTCCACTTAGATTTATGCCAGGCTTAAGAGGTTTACCCAGTCTATTCTCAGCAACCTAGTTGCTGTTCCTACACACCCTATTCTATTGATTTCTATCTGCATCATCGGAAGTTCTTCCCCAGTACTGAAATTAATTTCTCATCAATGCAGTTGAAGACCACTATTTTTTGTTCTATCCATTCTGGACATGGAGAATATACTGTACTTTTCTTGTTTGCTCTGGCATCTTAGTGTTCTAAGACACAATCGCATGATCTCCAGTCTTTCTTTTTCGCATTAAGTAATTCTCAGCTCTTGTCTCCTGTCTAGTTCCTTAAACCTTGTCACATTCTCTTTGATCTTTTCTAG
Source organism: Sclerurus mexicanus (assembly GCA_013396755.1). Classification (NCBI taxonomy): domain Eukaryota; kingdom Metazoa; phylum Chordata; class Aves; order Passeriformes; family Furnariidae; genus Sclerurus; species Sclerurus mexicanus. The sequence continues at coordinate 11,656 of VWZF01006662.1, read as the reverse complement.
AACTTCTTCATTAGTGTCTTAATGTTCTTGAATTGCTACATCCCAAACTGGAAACTGTACCGCGACTGAGACCATACTGTCACTGAATATAGCAGGACTTCTTCACATTTTACAGTCAATGTTCTTATCTATATCTTACTCTCCAACTGCAAACATTTGCAAGTTTATCCCAGCACAGATAAACACATCTCTTCCTAGAAGTGGGAGGTGTGGTCCCTCTCTATATCTCTGAGTGATGGCTGATAGCAGATTTAGATTGTTTTATATTTGTATCAGTATTTAAAGGATTCAGTATTCTCTTTACTTCTGTTTTGGATTTGTGGAGAAGGCATCTTTTTAAACAAAGCAAGAAGTGCTTGTGGTTCTTCCACCAGGTAATGACTTTCACCAGCAGGAGTTTCTCAGTGTAATTATCTGTGACCCACTGGTTGTTCCATACTGACTTCTCCATTGCATTTTTTAACTAATTATCAGTATTCAAGGGAAATTATATTAGACAAGTAATCCTAAGCATGCACAAATATATTAATATTTTTCATAAACATTTAGATTAATGAAGATTTATTTGTGAGACAGAGCACAACAGATAATTGTCATAAATTTTCACATAACTGAATTTCTTATAACCATTTTATAAAACTTTTACGGTTACTTGGACATGATAAAGAAGAAATAAAGGACCAAAATTTTCAAAAAACATAATGTTTTACATTTAACAATATATCTAAGGAACAATACTGTCATGCCACTTCTCATCTAAAAGTGATTCGTCAAATGATGAGAAAAATTACATTCATAATTTGTGATACAAAATCACAAATATATTAGTAGGATGACAAGAACTGAATTAATAAAATTATGTCCCAACAACTGATAAATCATGAGTAACCAAGGATTTTAAAACATTATCCTTTTCTGATCTCTTATTTAAAGTGAGTTTTTCAATCAATCTTTCTGCTTATTTTTTTTCCTTTGCTTAATTCATATAATACTGGTTATTACAAAAAAAATGTAATGGTCATTGCTGTGACTAACAACACCATTTACACAACACTTCAGTCTTCATAAATATAGTATTTGTTTTTTATTTGCTATTTTATGCCTTACCACCAACCCTAATTTCAGAAAGACGGTACATTCTATGCAAATTCCTCTATGTGCAGACGAAAAAATTAGTTAAATGCTTCACAGTGACCCACATTTACAACTCTTCTCTGGAATGATACCCTGTTCCATTTACTAAATCTCACAACTTAATCCTTCAAGGAATAAGTAATCTGTTTCACATTTTAGGTAGCTATAGCCTTAAATATATTAACATTTTTAAAAATTGATAGCTGGCCTAAAGCATGTTCATTTTCACAGAAATAGAAAAAAGGTAATTTTCTTTTTCCTTTGCGACACACGAATCAGAATGTGATAAACCTCCACAAGTGATTACAACACAAAACTAGTAGGTAATAATGAACCAGTGGGTGTACACTGTATGTCAGTACTTTGAAATTCACACTCCAAGAGGATAAAAACCAGATGTCTTAAATGGTATGACATTTATTCTTAAATCTCCTTTAAATACCTTTTAAAGCAATATAATTTCTTTAAAGTTATTCACATTGCACAATAATTTTCTTCATTAATTCTGGACGGCAAGGTAATAAAAATGTGCACTATTCTTTTCCTTTATGTTACATTTTACTTCCGTTTCCTGACCTCAGCTGTGACAAATCAGCAAACTGATTTTTCTAACGGAATATAGTTGCAAATATGAAACTCCAAAAGATTCATATCTGAAGCTTTAAAAATCTAGTTGATGGAATTGGTTTCATCAATTGGAGTGAATATTGTTGTAAAAAACAGTGTCAAACCCAAAGTAAACACTATGCAGAAAGTTGTACTTAATGAATCTTTAGCATACTTGGCATGTATCTTTTTATTAACTATACATTGAGACATCAAAATTTCGGCTGATGACTGGTTTTATTGAAAATAATAATGTACCTTTTGCTGTCTTTAGTGGAGTTTGGATTTAGTTTCTATTCAGCAATGAAAGAAAGTAACTGAACTGCCATTAGAGTTCTTAATTGCAGAAACATAGAGGTTGACAACTCTGCCTTATCACCCTTCATTTAGAAACTATTTATGCTGATCCACACTTAACATTATGGAGATGTTCATTACTCTGACCTAAAAGCCTGGGTGAATCTGTGATTCCACATATATACATATTCCTGAACTCAGAAGGTGTGGGTTGGAATAGCTGCATGAATGACATACAGCTGGCCTTTCTTTGTCTAATGTATCCAAAATGAAGATATCCTGTTTTGCTAATACTCTGTTTGGAGCAGAGGAAATATGTAGGCAAGGGAACTGCTAGTATTTTCGCTTTAGTCTCACAAGTGACTTCAAGGATTACTAGCTAGCGTATTAGAGGCCAAAGTTCAGCTAAAGCAATACAAATCTTAAAAATCTTTTGCACTTTTTCATCCAAGAATGTTACAAGTTCCTCACTTACATTAATAAAATGAGTCCTGTAACACTGCAGAAATTCTAGCATTATTATACCACTTTACTAACTGGGAATATTGAGAAGAAAAGGTCACACACAAGTTCTTTGACATAATCTTGAGTGAAAGCCCATATATCCTGACTTTATCCTATGGATAAAGAATGCTGTTCTTTATCCATTGAACCATCAGTAACACAAATGCAGCGACTATTTTAAGCTAGCAATATATTCAGGAGATACAGGCTTTTCTTTTCAGTACATTACATTAGAAAACATGTCTTCTTTATCTGAGATTATATCAAGGATGAAAATTTTGCAGACTACAACAGCTTAGGGTTTTTTGGCTAAACAGTAAGTGGTAGTTCATTCTTCCAGTATCTGTGTTTCTACAGTAATGTGATCTTTTTAATTTGTAGTGTTCATGTTACTAAAAGCTGCAAGCTATGTGATCACAATGAGAAAAAAATTAACCAATTAATTATAGGTTACTTAATTTTTTCTGTGTATTTGTGGAAGAGTTGCCAGAAAATAAAAAAGTAAGCTACAGGTCTAAATTTGTGAAGATTTGTTTAAATAGACCTTTTTGAAGAAGCATTCATATAGCACCCGAGGCATGTCTCTAAGTCCCACTCATGAAGAGCAATACCTTTTAAAAGCCATAACCAAGCTAACACTGTCTTTGGCAGAACGGGGATTTTAGTGTAAACCCTTGATCCCATGCAAGAGGGAATCTCAGAATAGCTGCAGCACTATGAAATCTTGAGTGCAATGTGAATGAAATAAAGTTCATCTCATTGTTGTAACCACTTTTAAAGCTGGTTTTTTCCCCCAATAGGTGTGCACTCAGCTTTTATTAAGCTTCTACCTAATCTGAATCTCAGAGTTAATCACTGTGAAGGAATAAGTTGATTAGGACTGTATGCATTTATAGGATTTTCATTTTTCAAAACTAACAGAACAGTAAAAACTCTTCCAAATTTTTTTTGAAAAACAAATGAGCTACCAGAACTACTTTGTAGATATTTCAGGCCTGAATAGAATTTCAAATATATCTTTTATCAGTCAAAGTTCAGACACAAAAGTAATGACTGAACAAACTCTTGTATTTTGACAAGATCACAGACAATAGAAACATGTAAACTGCAGTGGTGTAATGGTTCATCTAACTATAGTATCATCCTTGAATGAGCGGACAAAATTCTCAAAAAGGTGAAACTCATCTGAAATAAAACTACTAGATATGCAACACTTTTCCTTAGTGGAAAGTTTTCTGACCTCAAAGCAATTCCTTATCACTCTGAAGCAAGAAAAGTAAAACTTCTGATAAAAGGGATTTTGCACAGCACGTCTGCAATACAGGAGGTTTCAGTTTTCTATTTTGTCTCATAAATATGATTAATATACCTCTCTTTATACATTTATATGCTATATCCTTTTTCATGACTTACAATTGTGGTCCATCCACTGTATATTGTTTTACAGCTACTTACAATGCAGTTCCCCGTAGGAATATCTAACGTGCTGTAACAGAAACAAGGACAACATTTCCACTGTGGTGGTGTCTTATTATAGTTGAAATCTGTTCCGCCAACAGATGCAGTGGTAGGAATAAGAGAGACTTGGACATCTGGCTCTAAGTTTCATCATTGATGTTCCTTGTGTTCTGGACTTGCAGGTCATTGCAATGGCAATGATAGAATTGCCCATTTTATGAGTGTTCAGTAACATATCCAGCACATTTTGAATCACAAAAAAAGAAAAATAAAAATTAGGTGCTCGAGTCTAGCAGTTCTATAAGGGGCATATGCACACACGAGGCTTCTCAAGTGCAAATTTTTGACATGTTCTTGGCACTCTCTCAGCCGTGTTCTTCAAACACAAAACATTATTTCCTCACAGCTGATAAGATCATGGTTATTAATGTGGAGGAAGGATGTCTGTTTTCATATCTTGTTCTTGGATTTGCCGAAATGTTTTGCATAAAATCTCAAAACCAATTAATCCACTTTGAGAGAGACTTTTGTCAAATGGAATTGTAGTCTTCCTATGAAACTGGACACCACTGTGTACCAAAGCTATAGCCTAGAAAGGGTTTGCGTTTTGCTTTTCTAAAACGCTATTGTATACTGCATGACCTCTCTTCTACTCTTGTCAGGACAGTTTTGTATCTTCAGCTTCAGCAGGTCTGAGTTCATATTTGGAAAGGCATTTTGGTGCTAAGAGGTGTATTACTTTGATTGTATAATGTTACACTTTTATATTTTATTTTTTTTATTTTATTTTGTTATTTCTGTTCTTGAGAAGACCAGAGATCATAAATTTTGTTACCTCTGCTTTTAGATATATCCTGTGACTGAAACTGATGAGAATTTAAAAAAAAAGAAATAGTGTGGTCAGGAAATCTTAATCCTGTCATTTTATTAATATGAGATTGTTTCCTACCAGGTGATTTTTTTCCCATCACCGAGAAAAATAAATTTTTACTTAAAACCAGTAGAAATTAAAAAAAAAATATTTTTCTGTGGACAAACTCACATGACAAAATGCTGTGCTATGTCTTTAAAATCATAAAAATAAAGGCTGTATTTTCTACAGAATTCACAGCTGGCATTACATCTTGTATGTTAAATATGTGGTAAGCATCATGAAAGAAAAAATAGTCTGAGATATCTGAAAGTGTAGCACATTTTTAGATAAACTATGAGAATAATTTTAGCAGAATTAGAATGATAAATCTATTCATATGTTGATTCTAGTTCTAATGACTTTTTATTTTTTTATGTGTGAATTTCCACCAGTGGATATGAATTTTTAACTGCTGCACAGTAACTGTAGAGAGTTGCAATGTATGTATTTTTAGAAATATTTAGGATTCTCTTGTTTTTAAAAAATTAAACCCTTGAATGAAAAATAATATTTTTAGATTATTGCAGTGGTATATGTGTGTAAGTACAAGAAGTACATATAAGTATGTAGATAAGTATATATAAGTACATATGTAAACTACATATTTTTGCTAATTGTAGAGCCACATAAGGTTTTAGCAACATACCTATCATATTTATGAAGTCATCCTGGCAGTGTTGCAGTACCAGAGGTGAAGTCATTCTCACAATACTCCCACAGCTGAACAATTTCATGCTTGTTTTGGTTAGTGAACTTAAACATGAAGGTTTTAGAGTCTAGACCCATTTTCAAGCACAGAATTAATACATTCAGGGACAGGTTTGGCTGAACATCTCAAGGCGCTTGCATAACTGAGTAAATTGCTAATATTTTAGTATTATGTGGATTAATACCAACATTTACTTTCCTCAGAGTAAGTATTGGCCTTAGAGAAGCCTATGAAAAGGCAAACTTACACTCAATATGTCTTCTTTTACCACCAGAGCCTAAACAGTTCACTAGCTAGTTGATACTAGTGACATTGCAGTAAATACATTTTAAATATGGATATATTTATCTGCAACACTGTCTGATCATGCATTGTTGATGGTACTACTTGATATATTACTGTAATTAATCACTTTTATGGTGGTCCTTTGCTGTTATTGTCAATGTTGTGTCATGTGAGTTGTCTCTATGAAATTGTGGAAACCTTATTTGAAGGGCAGAATCATATTTTCTGTAGGTACCACTCATAAAAGTGTCTGTATGTTCTGAAAGCATGTGTGGGTTTGTGCCTGTTAAAGAAAGAACAAGAGACACTTCTTTATGCGGTGGCGGCGAGCACTCACACACAGGCACACATCGACAGCAAAAGCCAACAACCATGACAACGACCATTTTATTAACCGAAGGCTTCTCTTTTATAATTTTTCTTATCTGTCCAAGCGTACACATGTCACACTCTATTAGCCAAGCACTTCTGTCCACGAGTCTTAGACCATCTTCTGACAGGTAGTTCACATCTCTCCTCATGCTGGCATTACTCAAAACACGTCTTGTTTTTCTCAGTTGTTTTCATTCTTCTACTTTCCCGTGCCACTGCAAGGCCACAGACTTGTTTGTCTCCATATTCCCATGCTCACAGCCGCATCCTTCCCAGACCGAAGGTGTCTTCAGCCCAAAAGTCTCCAACATCTTTATATTTTGAATTTTTCTCTAATGCTCATGCATTTCTTAGCTCTAAACCGCAATTAAATCCTTCTTACCAGCTAACGGATTGATCATAATGTTTGCTAGATGATTACTATTCACATTATGTGTTGTGTCTCTCAATTAACCTACTGATAGAAGGACATCTGAATTAGTGGTTAGCAGCTGGAAATGCAGATTTCCAGGGCTGTGCTCATTATGATAAATAAAGAGAGCTGCCTCTGTAATATTCTTCATTTTTGGTGTGTTTTTATAAAATGTTTGAATATTCAGCAAGGTGCCTGCCCTTTGCTACTCAGAATATTGATCCTAGAACCATCTATTCAGGAATTTCCAATCTGACTGAATTTTGCAATATTCCTTAATTACTACTGGAGCTACTAGAGGAAAATACAGCTCCTTATTTTGAGGCACATTCTGCAGATAAAGAGTGCCAATTGTAACGCTGCAGGGTTCCTCTTTTTCTGTGGCAAAAATATTGCATGGACAGAACACATTCCATTGCACAAACTTTGCAAAATTTAGCTTTAGTATATCTTAACATTTGGAGTTGTTCATTTTAAACAGTTTAAACACCTCTGGCTAGAGCAGAGTAGTTTTGTGCGCTATGTATACATTTGATTTTTGATCCATCCACACCAATCAACAAGGATGATCTTTGCTGCTAGGGTTTTACCCAGAGTCCTGACTGCCTGGGTAGTCTGGACTAACAGGCAATTTTATCTTTGTTCCTAATTAGCCCCCTTTCTAAGTATCCTCCATACCATGTAGACTCTTCAATTCATACTATACTTTAGGGCTAATTGTCCAGAAGAGACTACTAATGGAACTTAGTACTGACTCTGGCGGGCATGGAGTTAACTTTCTTCATAGCAGACCATATGGTGCTGTGCTTTGGACTTGTGACTAAACCAATATTGATAATACACTGATATTTTGACTATTGCTAAGGAGTGCTTCCACAGCATCAAGGTTTTCTCTACAGAAAGGCTTTTTCTACATTGCTGTCATGCACCCAACTTCTCCAGCAAGTTCACTGGGGTGAGCAAGAAGATGGGAAAGGTCATAGCTGGGATGGCTGACCCAAAGCAGCTTCTGTGCCATATAATGTCACACTCTCCATTACAACCTGAGACAGGAAAAAAGAAGGGGCGTTTTTGGCTTCCAAGGTGACTATTGCTGAGAAAATGACTAGGCATCTGTGGCAGGTGGTGAGGGGATTCCTCTGATTGCTTGTTTTCCCCTTTCCTTCTCCTATTACACAGTCTTTGTTTTGATCCACATATTTTCTCACTTCTGCCCTTCCTGTTTCTCCTTTCTCACTGTGGGGCAGGTGCAGAATGAGCAAGCAGCCAGCACTGCAAATAAATATTACACAAACATTCTCATGAATGTCTTGGGTGCACATAAGCATGCCTGCAATTTTTGGAACTGATGATATCTGGATCCTTAAAATTAGAGGGTCTTTAAGGGAGGAATCATGATATGTGCGAGCAACAGAGGTTGTAACTGTGATTAGTAGTAACAGGGAACAAACTAGGCAATGAATTAGAATCCATGGATATATCCATGCATCTCTCTGTCACTATAAGGCATTTAACAAACACTGGCACTGATGCTAAAATCTAAGATGAATCTCTTGAATGTATCTCAAGATGTTTAGCATCTTGAACTTATTTATGCACTGCAAGGCATTATTTGCTGGAAACAACTGCAAATTGCAGAGCTGAAGAAAACAGACATTATTATTTCAAGATGTGTGTTCATGTTAATTGCCATAGGCACATGATTTTTGACCTTCAGAAAATCTCATTAAATCAAAGTTCTACCTTAATATTCATTGCACAAACTCAGTAGTTTTTATGTGCTGATTTCTGAATAAATTCTATTAATAAGTCAGATCAGGTCTCCTCTGTCATTATACAAATAATTTATTTAAATAATACTTTTTCCATTCCAAGTTAAAGAAAAGGTTAAAATAATACACTAAAAATATTGCATATTTGGGACAAAAAAAACCCAAACAACAATAAAAAGTAGTTATTTAGATAGATATTGGGACAAATATCTATTAAGACCAATTGGGAAGTCCACAAAAATCTTCCTTCTAAATAGTTAAACATTCACAATAAACTGTGACATCAGGAATACATTTTTATTATTGAATAGCTATAAAATCCAAATCAGTGTTGGCCAGTTTTGGTTTGGAAAACAGAAGTGGCTTCTAGTAACACAGTCAAAGGCCTAAGGAATTCATCTGACATAAATTCTTGCTGCAAATTTCTTAAAGATCATACTGGTATTTTCTATGAAAATACAGGGATAAAAATAAGAATTTGCAGGAAGTTCAAGGAAGAGCATTGCCAGCAGGTCAGGTGAGGTGATCCTGCCTCTCTGCTCAGCCCTGGTGAGGCACATCCAGAGTGCCTTGTCCAGCACTGGGCTCCTCAGGACAAGAAACATGGAGCTCCTGGAGCGGGTCCAGAGAAGGTCTATGAACATGATTAAGGGACTGGAGCATCTCTTTTGTGATGATGGCTAAAGGAGATGGGTCTGTTCAGAAGAGATGACTGAAAGAGGACTTTATCAAAGTCTATAACCATCTGAACAGCAGGTGTGAAGAGGCTCCTCTAGGTGGTGAGAAGTAATGAGCAGAAATTGATGCACACAAAGTTCCACCTGAATATGAGGAAGAACTTTACACCCACATTGAAAGAAATGGCCAGAGACGCTGTGAAGTTTCACTCCCTGTAGATATTTAGAAACCTTCTAGACACAACCCTGTGCCATGTGCTCTGGAATGACCCTGTTTGAGGAGGGAGGTTGGACCAGATGACCCACTGTGGTCCCTTCCAACCTGACCTACTCTGTGACTCTGTGATTCTGCATCTCCCCAACTAGCAATGGGCATTTCCCAGTGGCTCACTGCAGGCTCATTGGGAAGGGTTAATTCTAGTACTGTGGACCGTCTTGCACAATCAGCAGGATAAAGTTGTGTGGATTGAGCCATTTGGATCACCTATCATGAATTTTCCAGTACTTTCATCTTAGTTCATATGACATCATGGATAAATTTATGATTCTCTTTAATCCCCTCTATCCAGACAACTCTACAATTTCAGTAATAAATGCACCAAAACATTATCTAGATCAGATGAACCATTGGACACCATTCCAAAAAATCAGTATAAAATAATCTCTAGTATTTTGCAGAAGTGACAGTGAACTCACTAAGCAGGTAAAGCAGTATTACGACACTGAAGAGCCCATTACAAATAATTAATGAGAATGAAGAAGGGACTAGTTTCTCCAAAATTTTTATTTTCTCTTTCACAAACCTTACCTTGCAAATGTCTGAGAAATTTCTTGGCTGGCTGTCATCAGCATAGTATAATTCCCATCACAACTGATGCTTAGACAAAATTCTCATTATACTCGGGGTCACATGAGTAAAGGTTACTTACAGAAGGGGGCAGAAGCAAAGAAAGCACTGCATGGTGTGCTTTTCCTTCTCATTCACAATGTTAGTCTTACTCCATAGGCACAAAAATACAAGCTGCAATGTGTATCGAGTGGAGTTCATAGGGGTGAAAACTTTCTCTATGTGGTGTGTTGTATTCCTTGTGATGTTACTTGTTATTTCATTGGACATAGAATAGTAACTAATGAGTCATTGATTCGCATTCAAGAAACCAATTAACATAATGCATCTTCCTACAGTCTATTGTGGTGATAAATTAATTAATGTCTTTCATGCCACAATTTGGTAAAATTGTCCCTAGATGGTGTTTTATATTTAAGGCAATTTGTTCACCCAAATTATACTACTTTTTGTTTCTGTCTTTCTAACATCATTTAAATAATATATAGCCATATCTATTTAGGTGACTTCTTCATGCTGCAAGTATAAACATTTATGACAACAAAAGCCAAATGAGTGGGAAAAGTAAATCTTTCAATGTCCATTCATATTAGCTGGTATCTGCTTTGTCTGTTTCACTTCAAATTGCTGTTAGAAAAGGCATTAGCAATGGTAGAAGCAATGTCTGTTTGCAAACCAAAAGGCTGAGAAGATCAGTTGAGAAGTCTAAAATACATGTAATATATAAAGACAGAAAAAAAAATAAAATAAAACCAAAGATTGGAAACTGCTAAACTGCTATAGGCAAAATAAACAAAATATACTGTAATTTTATGAACAACAAACAAACACAAGAAAAGGAACAATGATTTTTATGCGTGGCAGGTAAGATGAACTGCTTGTGTAAGTGGTTGGTATCTTAGTAGAAGCAATAAGACATGTAATAAATGTGATAGCTGTAGGCCCAGTGGGTTAAGGAAAATAGTGTCAGTATTGACAGATTGACATTGGCAGATACTCTCCCCTTCTGAAGGACTTGTCATTCAAGGCAGGAGAAATATTTTCCTTGTTTTTCAGCTATATTCTATTCATTAAGGATTTTCTGCTCTGTGTGAGACAAGTGTTAAAATACCTTCAGGCCAAACATTGGCTTTTTAAAAGGACATTTCATTTCATCTAAAACTATTTAGTCTTGAGAGTAACTATGAAGGAAAAAAGATGATTTTTTTTTTTCTACAGTCAGGGCCATATTTTGGTTGAACAGAACTTGAAGCACAGCTTAGAAGTTCCTGGGAAGTTGTGTCGCATCCAGAAGGTAGTGGTCAAGATCTCAGCATCCTGATGGACATCAGTGGCAAGTGGTGTCCCTCAGGGATCTGTATTGGGACCAGTGTTATTTAATACCTTTGTTAATTACATAGATGAAGGGACTGAGTGAACCCTCAGCAAACTTGCAGATGACACCAAGCTGAGTGGTGCAGCTGACACACCTGAAGGATGGGATGCCATCCAGAGCAACCTGGACCAAGTGATCACCAAGTGATCCCATGGGAATCTCATGTGGTTTAATAAAACCAAGTGCAAAGAGCTGCACCTGGGTCAGGGCAACCTCCAGTATCAACAGGCTGGGGGAGGAACAGATCGAGAGCTGCCCTGTTGAGGATTTGAGGGAGCTGGTGGGTGAGAGGCTG
>VWZF01006661.1:134693-159599 GCA_013396755.1 Sclerurus mexicanus | reverse complement strand
TTTCCAAAAGCTGTTGTAGCAGACCTAAGAGTGGAATGAGGGAAGGGTTGGGAGAAAATACTCCCCTCTGTTCCTCCCCAAGGATAGGTACCATTATCACCCAACCCCCAGAGGTAGCAGTATACATTGGGACAGAGGTACAACCTTGAAACCACGTTCCAAATGAGACCCAGAGTTGTTAAGTTCATAACAGCACAAAGCCGAAGTAAGAACTCCAGAATTATCGCAGCCATCTGACCTATATTCATGGATCTGTTAAGAGTGCTTATGCCTGCCACAGCTTTTGGCATGAATTGGTACCAACAAAACAGAAATATATTGTACAGTATACTCCATATTGATTGCAAACTGAATGTACTCACAAAGAAACAAGAACTGTTATCCTTTTCCCTATTTTTGTCATCCTTCTGTACTTCCGGCCCCACATTGGGCGCCATATTTGTCTTAGTTCAAGGGGAGAACTAAGATATCTATGTTGGCCAAGAAATAATCCCTCTCCTTTTAAATATAGAAAACAGAATTTTAATTAAGAAAATATATATATATGTAAAAGGATAACAGTTCTTAACCACAACACATATATATGTGTATCTAGAAAAGACCAAATACCAACAGCTTGTAATAAACCCCCCTGAAACAACAAGGCAAACAGGTAAAAGGTCTATATATTATATCTAAGGACAGCATGTGGCGATGTTGCACCCCGGCAAGGTGGCCTCTCTCCCAGGGGAATGCAGTTATATCCATGGACAGCAGGTGGCGATGTTGCGCCCTGGCAAGGTGGCCTCTCTCCCAGGAGAATGCAGGGCGTCCTCACCGGCTCATTCCGTTGGATCGATGACAAAAAGAAAAAAAAAGAAGCAGAAAATCTGTTGCCGTAGTGTAGGAACAGGCATGTTCTCTTCCTCACAGTAGCTTCCGTGGTGCCCATGGCTCCCAAGGTGAATGGTTGAGTTAGGGAGGGGAAAAAATACAATTCTGGCTCTCCAGTGATGCTGAAACTGGTGTCCCTGTCCTCGCTCACTCCGCCAAGAGTGCCCCTCTCAAGCCTGTGCAGTAAGAGAAAACCTGGCCACATCCCCCACCCTGAGAGAACAGAACAAAAGTCTCTGGCTGGGATGTTAATATCTGGCTATGCATATTCATCACATCCTTTGTTAACCACAGATCTCAGGCGTTGCCTCCAAGCTTTTTGGAAGGAATTCCAAGAGATTGTTGAAACTATAGCAAAGTCTCTCAAAATAAAAACCAACAGCTGGGTAAAATAACAAAACAAATTTGGACATGTTAAAACCATATTCTCAATGGGTCTCTAGTGAAATTTGCAGAGGTTACATTCAGTATAAAGTTAATCCTTTTCATTTGATTTAGTTCCCCTCTTATTTTAGCTAACAAAGTAACAAATTATTATACACAAACAGAATTTTTAACGCTGGCTCTCCTCAATTTCCACAAGCCTGGACAACATAAGCTTACAGGTCATGTAATGTGGTTTTGCTTAAATATTTTACATTTTCACTTCTTTATATTTTCCAGATGATGTACAAACCTGAACTAAGCTTCACAACCTTACTAAATGCAGCTACTACATTCTCTAACACACAGACACATGAGGGCCAAGTAGCCAAACTACTTGTATAAGATCTTACACACTATCAGCAATAAACTGAAGGGTCAGAACTGCTGTGATTCCAGCACTCCTGGAAGCACAGTGCTTTCTTTAATTCCAATGGGCATGGATTCAGCCATTTTTACATCTTTGAAAAAGGTTACCAAAATTTTTAACTCAAAAACCTAAATTTCGCCTTGTTTAATATTGGTTTTTAGTAGCACATGTCAAATAATTCATGACATGGTAGCAGGAAGAGTCCTTGCAATACTAAATGAAATACAAAGGCAATCTCACAGGGTGGAAAGGTAATATCCCTAACACAACTCTGTGATGAGCACACCAGGAATACTTCGTTGAGCTCTGGAGAACTCATTTCCTGAATGACAATAACAACCCAGTGGAAGAACACAAGAAAGCCATAAAAGTGTTAAGCAAGCAGAGAAGGACTGACTTACAAAGAGAGATTAAAAGAGCTATGGATGCATCAACTAAATTGTAAGTAAGGGGACTTGACAACTGTCTGCAAGTACTAGAAGAATATTAGCAAGTGCAAAGAATCATTTTAGTGAAACAAGAATTTACAGCTACAGGGAGCAGTAGTAAATTAAAAATTATGAAAACATTTACTGATCAAAAAAGTAATTTTAATAGCAAAATCTTACTGGAGTATAGGATAGACCTGATAATATGCTTAACCAACACTACTGCTTCTCAACTTTTCATTCCTTAAGAGCATAAAAATCGTCAGCTAAATCCTGAAAACATTCTAGTTTAGAATTTTTTCAATGGAATATCCTATTCCTCATTGGGGAAATTTCAACCATCCTTAACTCTGAAGCAACACAGATATGTCAGGCCCACTGCTTTCGCACTACTCCATGTATGACCTTCACCACTGACTAGGAACTCCCTGGCACAAGTAGACCCAGCCTGCATGTTCATGAACAATGGGGCATTTGCCAGAGGCTCCCATCTCTCATCTAACCATCCTGAAAAATAATCATGAAAATAAATGCCACATCTTGTTCTAGTTGACTTTGAGATAATTTGCAATGAGAAGGGAACTAAACAACTCAGTATTTAGCATTTTTTATCTCTCTTCTGTTTTCTCCAGGAAACAGGACAGGCATGCAAGTGAATGTTATTGACAGTCTGTCCGGACACAGTAGGCTCCAAAAGCCAAACTCAAGCAAACTTTAAAAGTCACCAATCCAGTCTTTCACCCTGCCCCTCTACTAGAGTCTACCATGCCTTGGATGAGTAAGTAAATAGAATGGGCACACTCATGTCTTAGCCAGTCAGGTTCACTTCACTCTCCTTTTTCACCTGAATAACAGCACAGTGTATAACTATTGGGCTTTTACTGCGATCTGATGTACAGGGTGATCAACATCTATGGATAAAAAGCACAAGGGAACCACAAACTTTGTTATAACAATGTCCTTTCTCTTGGGCAATGCTTTCTTTTTTTTCCTATCAAACTTTGACGATGATTTTTAAAGGGTTCTGTTTGTCCTATTTTATTAAATCTGATGTTTTTTAAGAAAAGCAGCGGTTGTCTACTGCATAAGATATGAGCACAAGCAATAAGTACATCGAAGGCCTATTGCTGGCTGGCCAATTTCCATGTTTCCTAATATGGTTAAGAAAATGTTTGACTGTAGCCCAGAGCAGAGTGCCAAATTTAACAACTCTGCAGTAAGCAAAGCACCACAGAACCCTCTGCTTAGACTCGCTGTAATTTCAGCTTGATGCAGTTACTGCCTATTCACATGAATTAGACTATAATTGTACTTCTCCACAGTTACAAAACCCAGACCCTTTTAAGCTCTCTCCCCTGCCAATGAACATTAACGCTTGCTGCCGTACAAGGCTTTCACAGATAGCTGTTCATTGGAGTGTTTCCCTTCTTGGGCTAGATATATTAAGGAAATCCTGGGTATCCCGAGGATATAAAAGAACATGCACTGTATTGAGGTCCACTGCAATTGTGTAAATAGCAAAGTTTTCAAGGGCTCCAGTATGAGAACACACTTCCTTAATCTACTGCTAATGTACATATGTGATGTTTTACAATATCAAATCTGTTTTGATAGGGCGGTTATTTTCCTCACTATCTGTTTTTCTGCCACTCCTGAAACTTGGCAAGGTTTTGCTTACCTGCCTCTGAGCACACTGCAAAATAAATCTTGCCCACCTGTGTTATATGTTTGCATTTCTGTCTTTCAAATTTTGCTGGGCAGCAAGTGATTTAGAATTTTTGAAACAGTTAAGACAAAAGAGGGTGACAAAGCAAATTAATTACATTATTAGAGCCAGTCTTCAAGTCACACTTCAATCTTCTCACTTACTCTTTTATCTAATGGCACCAAAATCATTGTGAAGTTGGATAACGGAGTTGGTGGCAGAGGCAAAGTGGATTATTGAGTTTATATCAGCAAAACAACTCACTTTAGGCCTTAAAAGAGCAATGCTACCTTGATTATGTAAAAGGGTTAGCTGGCCTCTCCCAGATCATTTCCTATGAGATCATATACAGACTTGGAAACAGAAGGGACCAGTTTCAGGAAATTTGGAGGCCTTTTATGGACTATATTAAAAAGGCACAAGCTGTTCCCTAAAACTGATTGTATATCAAATTCCATTGCAGCCACATGTCCTCGGTCGGACCGTTAAAGCATATATGATAGTACCAACAACAACCACCAAAACAAGCAGCAATTCTGTCATTTAATGCTCATGACCTTTTTCTTTTTTTTTTGAGTACTGGGTATAAATCACCATTTTTGGGGGGCAGATAGTACACAATTGGTTACAATTGGATATCTCTTAGGTTCCCTAGGCTTTCAAGTATCCTACAGAGTTTAGTTACAACTTTTTACAGAGTTAAATACCTGTCTTACTGCAATAGAAATAAAAAGTGCTACACTGCACAGTTTTTGAATGGTGCCTAATAACTATTAGAAGTCAGTTTTGCTTTTTCTTCTCTGATAAGTACTAACAGAAAACATACATCCACACAACACAACATCTGTGCTTGAAAAATACTTTTTCTTGCTTTTTGAGGCTTCAGCTAATGTATTTCCAGTCAGTTCATTTACTCTTGATATAAAAAATTAGAAACCACACCAGAAACTGCACTCCTTTTCCAAGATTCAATGCTGTGCATTTTCTTATTGTTTAGAATTTTACATCTAGGCATGAATTTCCTGGGGATGCATATGGATGAGGCAGATGTCTGACATACAGCAGTGGTTCAGCAGACTCATGAGTGTATAAACACCTCAAATGCTGTAATTTTATTTGGAAGTGTCACAGCATTTATGAAGGCTCTGGTCTTCAGGATCTTTAGCAAGGCTTATGTACCATTTGGGTTTCATGTTAATTCTTTGGTGACGTGTAAACTGCATGTTGAGCATTATAAGAGCTGGAATGTGAGAGACTGAATTTCACTGTGGGGGCAAAAGAACCTGTTACTGCATTTAGATAACTTTCACCTATTTCTTAGCAATGATATTAGCAGAATTTGTTTTCAGTTGAAAGTAACACAACATTTTCAAACAGCATCTCTCAAAGAAAAGTTATAATCTTTTATTATAGAAGAAGGAGGAAGAGAAGCATGGATAAATGAAATGCAGTTACCTGCCCAAGACCAGCTGGTCACTGAAGAGCAGCACGTCTTTCCTCACTGCTAAGTGCTTTCCCCCACAGAGTTGCACTTTTCTCCAACCATCTGCACATCATTGATGCTACAGCTGGAGAACCAAAACACTTAGAATGAACATTCCCCCAGCATTAAACTGCTATCTCTTACTAGATATAAGACAAATTTTTGTTTTTGTTGGGATTGGAGAGAAGAAGCACCTAAGCAGAGGAATGAAAACCTCATACATTTATTATAATTATTTCCTATCTGTTTACCAATAATGCTGTTCTCTGTGCCAAAGAGGATGCAATAATTAAAAAACTACTATTGCCTTCACTTCATTTGGGGAGTAACTACCCCTAATACAATCTACTGGGAATCCATCCTTAGAGCCTAGCTCATTGCTATTTATAACTGTGTAAATATTAGAGGATTCATATCTTTTGCCCTGAATAAACAAGACCTTTGGCATTAACATTTCTTTGGAAAGTGTTTCAGAGAAGGCTGTCACTCTGCAGCAATGTTTCTTTTCCATTAGAAGTCCCTCTTGAAATATATATGGCCCAAAGGAGGAATACTAGACCTCAAATATACCACAAATATGGATGAGTCTGCCTGAAAGCATTTGGAGGCTAGGCATTTGCCCAAAACATTTTTCTTAAAGAATTAATCAACTCTCAGCACAGTTAACAGTCTCAAAAAAAAATACTTACTTTGACATGCTTTTGTCAGGACAGCTCACTAACTGAATATTGCATGTTTTTCACTGCTTAATGATTAATTAATCCCAAGGACAGAAACTAGAGCCTTTCCATTTCTATGTGAAAAGAGAAATATTTGTTTGGGAGCCAATACTGTCCAACAAAACAACCTTTAGGTTTCTATTCTCCTGGCTTCGGCCCAGCTCACCATGCCTCTTCTTTCCTTTGTCTTCTGACACAATCTGTGACACCTGGAGGCCAGAAGAGCAGGCAAGCTAAGACTGACCACATGAACTCAATATGTGCTCAGGACTCTGCTCTGCTTGGGACATTTGAATTTGCCTGATGAACATGAGTCATCATAAAAGGCAAACTAGAAAAATAGGACGCAATAGGCAACACGATTCAGAGGTGAGCCTTTTTCTGCTATTCACTCACTAAAAGTGAATGCAGACAAAATAGCCATTGGCTCTTCCATGTGTATGACCATGACTTCTTAGAACTCTTACAAAACATCATCATTATGGGAAAAGCCAAGATTATATATGTGATATCCCTCATCCAAGACACAGCCCTTGACAGTCCCCACTCATTTTAGAGAGGTGTTCAACAAACAAGGCAACTGTTCAATGTAAGTCCTTTCCTCACCTCCTCATCAAGGTTAGCATCTTCACTTAAGTTTTAAATCCTTTTTAATTGTTTTCCTTAGTCTTCGCTACAATAACTCTGTATTGTATTACTATTTTATGTAAACATTCCACCCTTTTGGATCAGTGAATTTACTATGCATGACATCATAACCTCAACCTGTGCAGTCAGAATGATGGAGTTCCCTCATTCTTCCACTCGGAGCAATTTGTGCTAAACAGCAATTATAAAAGAAGTGCAGCCTGGGAACATTTATTATAATCATTGCTTAGCAAGACTCCTATCAAGTGCTGAAGCAACAATCTTTTGAAAGACAAATTTCCTCCAACCTGGCAAACAGAATTGTTTTTCATGTCCCTATCAAACTAAAACCAGGACACCTAGGGAATATAGAGGCATTTACTTTGCTAATATATTCATCAACATTATTATCTTAATAACATATAATAGTCTCCATATTCATAACCTTTCACAAGGAGGAAGACTAGTATGGCAGTTGAGCTGATCTGATTACCTCAATCTGTACCCTGAGTCTACAACTGATGGGTGCACAAAGATGATCACATGTAGATTTAATGAAAAAGGACACATAAGAGTTAGGCCTTCTTCCTGGAAAAAATGCTCCCTTTCCATCCAGGTAATGTCCAGGGACCAGTGAAGCCACAGCATAGAAGAATTTCTCCAGTGTTTCAGAACTAGATTACCATGAACATACATACTTATAATCCTTAGCACACAAAACACTAACAAAAGGAAAGGCAACCAAATACATAAGTAATTTCTGACAGTTAGTTTAATCAAGGACTACCAGAAAATATCTTCCAAATGAGGCTGATCACTAAGCCAGAATGACCTCTTTCCATATCAGACTTTGAGCTTTAAAGGAAACGAAGCTAACACGAAAGTGCAGCTCATGATAGCAATTGTTTCAACTGAACAGAAAACAGCTCCAGAAAAAAAAAAATTATAATATAAGCATTAATAGCATATCTCACCAGATATGATGCCCCTAAGCCTGGAAGATGCTGCCTCTTCAGCTCCCAAGGGATTCTTTGAGTGGTCAAATCATTATTTGGAAATAACGCACAGGAAAGACAGAAGTGTTGATGTGGGGTAATGGAAGAGGGCATCCAGGGCCGAAAAACTTTAAAGTTAGGATCTAGAAAGCAGACCAGATCTTGATCCCAGCTGCAGTTGCTAGATAGTATTGCACCACTGACTTAACTGATTTGCAGCTCTTTTCTTTTTTCCAATGACTTTTCCAAGACAAAGAAACTCCCAAGCAAGAAAGGGCAGTGAATCGGTGTGTCCTTCTGGCCTAGGAGACAGACCCAGGCCAGCAAGAACCAAAGCTTTTTATACCCTGTCCTGGCTGGAGGTCCCTGCTTCCATTCCTATGGGCTAGTACGAGGAAATTCACAGCCTGGCCTGCCTGCCCGAGATCCCCATACACCCAAAAACGCATGAAAAACAGGTTCAAACCACCCCAAGTCCCAACTGCCAAAAACTCAACTATCCCCTCCTCCCTATTCTCCTCTTTACCCATGCAATTCCTCTGGCTACAGCAAAACCCAATTCTATTTCTAACAGAATTCACTGTTTATTTTGGCTATAGACCAGCACAGTTCTTTGATTGCTGGCTGCCTTCAGTTAAAGATGCAAAAACATTTGGCTATTTCTGCATAGCTGCTGGATTGCATTTACACGGGTTTCAGTGACAGGTTGTTTGTCTGCCTTTATAATACTTTGTCACTTTGTGACCACAACAGTGAAAGAACAGCCACCTTCAAGTAATAGCTGGAATAAACAATAACAGCTTAGACAGCGTGTGGTGTGAAAAAATTGTTTCTGAGCAATGCCTCAGCAGAAGGATTGCAGGGAGTTCCTGGGAGAATAGACTCACATCTCCAGCTGGGAGTAACATAATCCAATTGGAAAGCTTGCTCAGGGAATCTAGTGGCTCACATCCATTTCCATCTAGAAAGACAGTGAAAAGACAAAACTTCCAAATGTCCATAACCTCAGAAGACAAAAGGCTGGAATTACAGGCACAGAGAAATTATCTTTATCTGTTAAACCAGGTGCAGAAAGATCTCTAAAACGACCCGGCCTAAAAATCAGCCTTTAATTAGACAAATAGAGAGTTTACCTTCCCTATTCTCCACCCAATCATCACAAACAGCAGCTGGGCTCGAGGGTATTCATTAGACTCACTGGCATGAGCAGGAGATTAGACAAAGCCCTGAAAAAATGCATCATGCTTTTGCAAGTGAAACTGTATTTTTGCATCATTTCTTATAAAACCATAACCAGTAGTGTTGGGGGAAGTCAGGTTGCTTATCTTATAGAATTTTGAGTTATTTGTATTAATTTTGTACTGCTGGCCAAATGGGGTCTTATGAAGGCAGCACTACCAAGATGTAAATCAGAGCTGTGTCCAGCTGAGATTGACAGTTTGTACAGGAAACTCTCTTCTGGGCCTAAGATTGCATCACAGTAAGTACTGAAGAGATTCACTTTTTCTGAGGAGATCTGGTGAACGTAATGCAGATTCCCTTTGAGCAATGCTGAAGTCCATCTTACTGGACTATCTCAGCCTCAATAAAACTATTAAAGTCAATTACAGTTGAATGTTCTAATTCAGAGAAAATCTAGATCTATCCCTGCATCAATAAAATGCAAAACTACTCCATTCATTAATAAAATCCAATGACTGACATGCCATGCAGGAATCACATAGCTACATGAGGTGATCCAGTTCTTGCAAGCAGTTACTCAACTCATACCACTCCCCCTGCATAACTTACTGTGGCCATGTAAAAAGAAATACACCATCATTTACATACAATGAAGAAAATAAAAATTCAAAGGTGCAATAACAGTACAGTTAAACAGCACTAAATTCTCTAACTTCTTGACTGCTGACATATGTCAGAGACAAAGCTCCAAACGTGGACATTAGTCTTAATCAGAAGAACACCTTTCCTTTCTAGGGCCTTCACATAGCCTTGTTTCCTGTGATACTTTAACATCAAGTCATTCCTAAGTGTTTTTATTCAAAAGGTGCTTAAGCATTCTTGTCACCACCCAAACAAGATTGCACACCTTCCTTAAATTAGGCACAGATTTGTTAAAGTAAAGCCAAAGCATACACACACACATATTCCTGGCCAAGGACATGTTTTTCTTTCATGGGCTGTTTTTATTCTGTAGTCCAAAGCATAGTACCAAAAAAACCCCTAAAATAAAACTGAATCCATTTTGCCACGTATCTTCAAGAATTCCTCACTGGAACAAAATCTACGAATACATTTCACACCATTTCCTACTTGCAATGACATTTTTGATACATGAACTTTGTGCCCTCAAAGCTATCAAAAACTGGATTATCTCTTAAAAGGAAAACAGTAATGAAACTTGTCTGTGGGACCTTATGACAAGTATCCCAGAGTCCTGAGAGAACTGGCTGACATTGCTTCTAAGTCACTCTTCATCATACTTGAAAAGCCAGGGTGGTCAAGCAAAGGCAATCACTGGTGACTTCAAAAAAGGAAACATTTCTCCCGTTTATAAAAAGGGAAGAAAGAAACATCCAGGGAACTGTAGAACAGTGAACCTCACTTCCTTGTGTGTGGGAGGATCATAGAGCTTACCCTCCTAGAAGATAGATAAGAGATATGGAGGTGACCCAAGTCAGCCTGCATGGCTTTACTAAGAGTAAATTGTGCCTGTCCAATTATGGGCAGATAGTGATAGGACAAGATGCAATGGTTTTACATGGAAAGAGAGCATGTTTAAGTTATATGTTAAGAAGTTCTTTACTCAGAGAGTAGTGAAGCACTGCAAACTGGAACAGGTTGCCTAGAGAAGTTGTGGAATTGTTCAAGGCCAGGTTGGGTGGGGTACTGAGCAACTTGTTCTAGGAAATGGCATTCCTGCACAGGAGGAGGCAGAGGAATTGGAACTAGATGATCTCTAATATCCCTTCCAACTCAAACCATTTTGTGATTCTGTGATCTATGAAATATAAGACTATGAATGGGTGAATAATAACAACCAGACAGGATTTGAGTCAGAGGAGTTTTTTCATATGAGTCAGAGGAGTTTTTTTATACCGTATAGCCTGGAAAATATCCAAGTCAAGGGATAACAACTAATAAGCTTGCACACAACTAATCTATTTGGCTCATACTCAAGCAATCTCTGGGTGACACACCTCTAAAGAAAAGTTATGCTTCTTGTGCTTTTTTCCTAAAGGAGGCCAAAGTGAACACAAATGAATTTACCTTATTATTTCTTTAATCTTTCCTATAGATCATCTCATTATTATATTTACTTACACACTGATCACCCAGGTTGGGGCAACTGAGATTTGGGTACCAAATCCAGACAACTGTGGAAATATAAACTTTCTCTTCCTCTTGTCAGTACTATCTTTCTTTCATAACTTTGTAACTAGACATAGCTACTTCTAAATAGAGAAGCAGATCATTTAACATTTTTCTAAGGAAACTAAATTATGTTTTTCCATTGCTCTTTTCCAATGTGAAATTCTGTTCTCTGTAGGAAGGGGGAAATTATCATTATTAGAAAAGAACATCATTACAGTTTAGAATGCAAGGCATTAGTCTAATAAATTTCTGAGAAATTCCTTCCCTTCAATTTATCTTGACCACAATAGTAAGCAAGCTGGGATGAGGAGTTTACTTTTGCATATTGGAACAAGCCTTGTGTAAACATGGTATACAGCATGATAGTTCTTTGGAGGCCAAGCAAAACAACCTATATGTTGTCTAGCTCTCTCCCTTTCCTAAAAAAAAAACCAAACAACAAAACCAAACAAAAAAACAAACAAAAACCCTCCACAAACCATCAAAACAAAAACAAACACAAAAATCCAAAACAACAACAACAAAGAAACCCCACCAACCAAAAAAAACCCTGTAAGTTTTCTGAGATAGTCCTTAAAAGCTAGAGTACCTTTAAGTCGTCCAGATCATTTTAGAGCATGACTTCATAATGGTTTAGACCATTTCAGTGACATGAATGATTGAACACGAGATCTCATTCACTGTGACACTGTTGATTATTTGATATCAGATCAACCCAGGCGATAGAAGCACAGAATCAGGCCTCAACTCCGAGGAAGATGAGTTGCACGGCTTCGCACACATCCCATTTAACAAAGTTAGGGGCCTACTGACAACAGGTGTTTTCCCACGTCTGTAAGTAATAGTGCCAGGATATTACACACAGGTTAGAAACTGGGTGGAGGCAGTGTAGTCTCTCACATCAGGGCAATCCTGGTGGGCCTGTTCCACGGTGTTATATGTGGAAACACTTAGATGGTAGAGCCTGCATTAGCAAACAAAAACAATGGCATGAGTGCTACCTATTTCCATTCTCCTGGAAAGAGCTTGACCCTCTTTTCTATAACCTAGATGAGGAAACAAAATGCCTTACTTCATCGGAACACTCATGAAAGGCCATAACCTCTGGGGGACCAAAATCCTGAGGACAAATCTTCCCATTATGGTACAAAAATTTAAATACCTACAGAAGCTAAACCTGGATTTCTGAACGTCTTTGGATCCCTGGCTCAGGGCAGGGGCATAAACAGCAGCCAAAAAAGTCATTGAACTATACCAGCTTTGGTGCTGATTCAGAGGAAAGCACTAGACGTGCTGAATTACCCTGCTTCCCAGCAATTCTGGTTGCAGACATTCCCAGGGATTACTTGTCCTGGTTTTATTCAGCTCCTAGGATCAAAATACATCACAACCCAAAGGGATATGGGCTGCAGAAGTTTTAAAGGAGACAAATGGCAAAACATATCTTTCAGCGCAAACAGAAATATCATCTTCTGTTTATGATCACCTGAAGAGACAACATGAAAACCACCACCTGTCACAGCAGCACATCCTTGATGCCCTAATAGCAAGCAACCCACAGTACAGAACCACACATACAGAAAACCATATTTGAATTGTTCAATAGGGTAGTCATCCTCAGGTGTAAATTCCCAACTATTACAGCTGACCAGACTAAAGACTAAAATTTGACAGAGAGGTGTAATAGGCTGCAGCTTATAGACTTCTGATTTGCTTTTGAAAATCTCCCTTTGGATGTCATTTTCACAAGCTTTTTATATAAATATATGTGATTGGCTAAAGGTACATAAAAATTGGCAATGCAATAATTCTGTCTGTTATAGTGAGGCTACTTGTTTTACACTTCTATCTTACCTATTAAAGTAAGTTTTTGAGTTTCTCCTCTAACAGCAGAGAGACGTAAAGCAGTTTTGTCTGTTACTTGAACTAGAGCAGCACAGTTTTTTCACAGTATTTTTCACTACTGATGAGAAAAAGCACTGTTAGCCATAAGCCTTGCTCAAAGTACAGCTATTAGTCCCTTTAATGACTCAAACATGAAGCTGAATTTCTGACAATTTCTGTCAACAATTTGATGACTATTCAATGTGTGATATTCCATTACGTAACGGGAAAAAAGGCAGGTTGTCCATTGTTTCCTTGTCAGTATGCAAAAACACAATATATGCGTGAATGTTGCACATGCAGAGAGAATCCTCTTTCAAAATCTCAGATCAGACATTTTTGGTTAATACTGCCATTATTTACCCATCTGTCCTACTGCCTCTATTGATTCTGGATTTAATCATCAACATAAAGATTATAATTTTAGAAAAGAATGGCTTTTTGAAGAACCTTTAATTACTGCATATATTTACTCCAAAGAAGGCCATGTTCTATTTCACTTAATTTTTCCCCTGACATTTTGTTCCATGATTTTCTTTACAGGAGACTGAAAGATAAAGAAGCTGTACATTTTTGTGGGATCACTGTATTGGGCAGGCAGCCTGTTCCTAAGCCAATATCAGCAGTGAATTTAGAGCTCAAAGAAAACATTGAGGAGAGGGGAGTTCGTGGGAGGAAGGTTTTGTTTGGTTTTGTTGTTTAAATCTGCAAAACTATTTTTGACAAGTTTGTCATCAGGCTCACAAAGGGAAGCATGGAATTTAAAGCATGATCTGCTTTGAAGGGTCTCTAGTACCCAGTCACACTATACTGAACACTTTACCCACACTCAGCTCCTGCCCCTGAGGTTATTCCAACTTTAGTACACACTAGTAGACCTAATGAGTTTTCCCTGAACATTTAAACCAACCATTGGTAGCCTATATAATAAAACACATATTTTTTACTTCACCACTCATTTTTCTAACTTAATTCTCCGGAGTTTAAATGTGTGTTGATGTAAGGAATAAAATACAAGCCAAACAACATTTTGCCCAGTCTGAGACTTTGCAACACAGCTGAAATTTACTCTTTGTTCAAAAACACAGGTTTTTGTAGCAAAGGTCTTCTGGTAGACATCAGGAGGACAATTACAATTCTACAAGTGTGGAATGCACTGAGTATCACTTCATTTTAACAAATGCTCTGTTGACACTCCACACCCAGCATAGCTTCATGACAGACTAAGAGTTGGACGGGACTGAAGGTTGTTAGCAACAGGAAGGCATAACACTGTCACAAAGCTGTCAAGGGCACCCATTTAAAATCCAAGATAATGCAGCAAACTGATGGCCAAACCTTACAGCTTCTTGTTCCAGAGCAAGGAAGACAGCTAGACAAGTAGAGAGGACTGTGAGCACACTGAAGACACAGCATCAATGGATGTCTCATTTTGCTGAGCCCTCTCTGGCTCTCAGTTCATTCCCACACACCGCAGTAAGGGAGCCAGCAGTGAATCACTTTTCCTAAGCATAGGTCCTGATCAATCCTAGCAGTCAAGCAACAACAAAAACATGCACAACACACTCCCATGCCAATGGTCCATCCTTTGTCACATTCTTGCACAGTGTAAAGAAGGTCTGTAAGGGCAATGTCTCCCCCTAGTCAGCAGGACCTTGAAACCCACTGAAAATGCTGGGCTCCTGCCAGTTATCCCCCATCCTGCTTTTCAGCCTCTAGCCAGCACTGTTTCCATGCTAAAAACCAACAGAACAGGTTCTGAACCACATCCAGAGAAACACATGCACATGCTTTTCACAGACTAAAGATGAGAAGCAGGTAGTTCTTTCTTTGTTTGGCTGCTGAACATCTACTGCTTTGAAAGCACACCTTTCAATTTCCTCTCCTAATTTGGACAGAAGCATGATTCTGTGGCAGCTAAATATTTCACAGAAGATCCACAGTGTCCATTCATGTAACTAAAGGTACATTGTCAGAGTTTAAAGATATTTTCCTTTTTGCCAGTGGGTACACCAAGACTTACACCCTCCTTTACAAACACAGGAGCTTCTCAAAGATGCAAATTTCACTCTGTTTTAGATTGGTATAGTTCACATAGCTTATTAATGAAACATTGGGAGACCTCAGAACAAAGAGAGATTCTCTCAGTGTCCCATAATTCCATGAAAAATCCAAAGACAGGCTGCTACAGCAACCAGTAGCAATTCAAACACTCTTCATGCAAAAAAAGGTAGCACATAACATATGTTCTGTATTTAAATGAACCAGCAAATTGTGTCCTGGAACCAGGAGAGGGAAGAAAGGAGAAACAATGTTTACTGTAAAACACATCTACTGAAGCAAGTTTGAGATATTTTAGTTGACACATGTTTGGGAAAAAATTGTAATGAGTCAATTGAAAAAACGCAGTAGCAACAAAAAAATGCTGCATCTTTTTCATTTGTTAGTAGTCTAGTTTATTTCACAGATTTTAAGACATGTTTAAGATTCCATAGGTTTCGTATTACATCGCTAATGGTTCATAATGAAATTCCAGGCAATAGCAAAAAAAGAGATTTAATGATAGTACCACACAAGATATAGATATGGGGCCCTTTGAGCAGATTTGCTGATAGGAATGTTGAATATGGGTTAAAATAACACAGTTGTCTGGCTCACTTGTGCATGCTGAAATGTCATGTGACAGAGCATAAGTCATGCTATTACCTGAATCTCTTTTAAAAAGTTTATCTAATTCTACACTTTGCTGGATTTTACAAAAGATTTGTCATTTGCTATGGCTCTATGATGCCATCAATCATTTTAAAAAGTGTTTTTCCTGTTTTCATATCTCATCCATCTCCCTAATGAATAATATTTTCAGTGGTTTTAGTAACATGTTTGATGCTAGTTGAACTGTGAGATTAGTGCTCTTCAAAGCACAGTGTGACACAGAGGACAAAGCATTTGTCTGGTGTCACCTCCAACTTGGTGCTGTCATGGGAGCAATTTTTCTGTTTTGTGCTTCAGTTTGTCAGTGACAAAAGGAAAAACAATGCCAAACTACTTTGTAAAGATCTTTGAGATCAAAACAGAAAAAGCAGTGCTTGACAGCTTGATTATAATGCTGTTTCATACTATAAAAGGAAGATATCTTTTTAAGATTTCTTTAAAACTAAGTAATAAGAAAATTACTTAACACCTTGCAGCTACACGGGGTTAAAATTTATTTTGAATAATTATGTATTTTCTGCAGGTAGATAGCCTGAGTCTTGGAAAAACAACCTGAGTCCAAAGCCATATAAACTGGCATCAGTGTATAGGATAATTTCTAAACTCCAAGATATTCACTGTAACAACATTTGCCCCAAAAGAGAGCTTGATATATTGTCTTAAATAAACTGTTTTGTCAGTTCCCCAACAAATAATTCTCACTGGAGTTGTTCAGTTTCATGTTTTTATGCCAAAGGCCAATAAAGAAAGCAAAACACTGCAGAAATACTGAGGAAAAAAATGTCTATGGAACAATGTATTCAATGAACCACCTTTGCTTTAACATGCAGGACAGGACTATGTTGTCAGATATGTGACAAGTCAGGCTGATATTTGAGGATGAGTATAAAAGAAAAGAAACAAATGAACTGTCAAAAATCTTTGAATACAATGATGTTACTCATGGGTCACCCAATTATCCATGTCACAAACATCAGACAAAAGTGAGCTCACAGAAACTTCTTCCATTAGGGTCCTGACAATGCTGATAAGATTTACACCAAAGAATGTGCTTCCACCAAGTGGAACTACTCCTCACCACTGGGTGATGGGGAAAGCACACAGCCTAGCTTGGATCCTGCAGCTCAACCTTCTACAGAATTCAATTCCCATTTTGTGTGAATATCAGGTAAGCACAGCACAAAAATCATCACTATTTTGTTTATTACATACACATAAATGAAGAAGCAACTCAAGCACAGAGACAAATTTCCAATGCAGAAAAACATATGGATGTGTGCCAGAACAGAAAGGAGAATATGGTAGACCCCATCTTTAGCTTTTCAAAGGACACAATTTTTGTTAAAAACTGATATGTAAGACGGAAGATATAACTCCCCTGCTAAGTTTACAATTAGTGCCTTGCTGTTTAGTGAAGCTGAACAAAACTGTATATTTAATTTTTTCAAAAGCTTTTAATGATTTTGGCTGCCTGTGTTAAGCTGCTGTAACAACATTTGATTTCCAGGGTTAGGACAGCCACATCTAAAACATCCTAATCAGACATCCAAGAATCAAGGCATTTCAAAATTAACTTGGAAAAATCCTTGCCCTTTGTTTTGGCCTCTTCTCTTTGACAGAAAGAGAGCCCACTTGCCAAATTAAGGAGAAATATGAATGAGCAAACAGAACTTTGATCAGTTGCAAGAGCCAGACTATTGTTTTACATCCAATGTCTGTGTGACAGTATAAAACATGAATTTAACAAGACTGTTTGAGAACTTTTTATCATGCTTTCACACTCATTCTGATGGGGACAAGATTTTTGTTTAACTGGTCCATTTTACTCCAGAAGAATAGTGAGTTTTGATGAAACCACTACAGCTTCTCCAATCTGCCAATAATTAAAAGTCAAAATAAGTAGGCCTGAAATGTTTCTCTAGTAGAATTACTATCTACTGCACTGATTTACATAGCGTTCAATAAGAATCAAACTGAAGCAACAGGCACACTAGGATGTGGAATGAAAATGCTCCACATTTATGTACCAAAAATTCATACAGGATTTACAGAAATATTGTAGCCTAGGGTAGTGGACATCCAGAAAGCTGGTGTATTATGGCCGGAGATTATTGCTAAAACCAGTCAACAGCCAAAAAACCAGTGAGTCTGCCAAATTTGAGGACAGACTACAACTGGATAGCAGAGAAACCTTGTCATCAGTTTTGACAGGCCCAAAAATTCAGCGTTCTGTTTCTTACATGTTAACTTTCACTTTCTTAGAAATCACTAGAATAGTTGCATTTCTTGAATTTAAAGGAATCACAAACACTGTATTTTTTAAGTCTCTTTATATGTATAAAGAGCCTGGTTTCCAATAAAATCTATTCTTAAAATCTAAATTCCGTGGTGTTTCATAGGCAAACTGTTTCACGTTCTGATCCAAAACTCACTGAAGACTTTTCACCAGGCTTTTCATCATGTGACTACTGAAAACAAGTGCTGCCAAATCACACCCTTTCATCTTTGTTTCTGTAAAGTAGCCAGAACCATCCATGTTATGGAACAGGGCTAAAGGACTTCCCTTCTCTGTGGAGCCTAAAACTCCAACTCTATTAATCTGACTACAGCACCTTGGAGGACTTCTTTCCAATAAAGTTATGAAAATCAGTGTAAAATATACACTTACACATCATAAAAGTTAGGTTTTGCTTCATTTTAAACTACAAGATTAAAAAAATTATGCCATGAACAATAAAATGAAACTCACAAATCACTATGGAGCTATTTCTGGTCAACTTTCCTCATAAAAATGAAAAAAAGGCATCAAAAAGTGCAAAGTCAGCATCTCTGATATTTGTCACTTGCTCTGTACTTCTGTGTGCAGAAATTGCACATATTAAGGCTGTTTTCCAGCCGACAGAAAAAGACCCCAAAAGACTGTCAGGTAACTATCCTACTAGAACCTGAATCAGGTTTCTAATTTTCCCTGTCTCATTTCAAGTGTAAATTAAGCCAAAATCTTCAGGCTGACTATGCCTCAATCTGTGTAGTCTGAACAATACTTTCAGTGAGCTTTGACATCTTTGAAATGATCTTGGAAATCTTTTAGATGAAAAGCAGTTTTACATCTAATATAATATAATACAATTAATGACATTTCACCAAAGGTAAAAGGACTCCATATTTGAACGCCAGATTGTTCTTACTTATAAGCAGCTTTTTTTTTTTCCTTTAGCAAACTAACAATCTCCTTGAAAGGATGTGGTCAGATTTAACTTCCGATCCTCAGATTTCTGGGGACATTTACTACCTGTTCCAAAAAACCTCTTCATTACATTGCACACCCACCAGCATCAAAACACTTTACACAAAAGACCAATACCTAGTATCAAACTTAAACTGCCTTACCTCAAAACCAGCAGAACTTCTATTTATATATAAATGCTAACAGTCCATTCAAAGAGGAGGAAACCTCAATTTCAATAGATAATAATGCCTCAGTTTATTACACACTGATGGTCTGTTCTTCATTGAGTTTCCCATACTCAATGTACAATGACAGTTCTTTCTTCTCTGCTTTTAAGACAATACAGATGGACTGCTGTCTTTCACACTGGCTCTCAACAACTGAGAACTTCCTGCATTGTTAAAAAGGAATCTTTGGAAAAATGAGTTGTTGCTGAAATGAATTCACTTTTTACAGTAAGAAACTCCCAACGGGCAATAGAACACTTTCAGGACCGTGCAAGGGTTATAATTGTGGCTTCATCTCTCTGTATTATAATGAATCTGAGACAATGAAATCTCCCCCTTGGCAGGAGGTACCGGATTGCCCCATAGCTCAATGTGGATGCATCACTGTCATCCCAACTCTATGTGCTTTCAAAACAGAGCCTGACTGGGAATGACAAAAACACAAGTAATTCACAGCAGCAGTAGTCAATATAAAACAGCAAAAGGCTCACTCAGCCAGAGAGAATGAAGGCACTCTCATATCCCTGATCTGCAGCTATTGGAGATGAAGTGTGTCACACAAAGCTGATTCAGCAGAGTTAACATTCATCTGTTTCCTGGCACTGTTGTGAAAGAGCTCAGCCAGGGGACTTCAGAAGACCTCTATGCTTGGCACTTACTGTTGGCCAGTTCTGCTCCTCTAGGTCCATCCTTTCTGCTCAGCTCTTATCCATGATGTACATAAGCATTCCCAGCAGGTAGTAAGATACTTAAACACCAAAGAAAAGCAACGCAACTCTTGTGTAACCCAAAATGGCTATCAGCCATGGATTTCAAATATTTGAATCCTAATCATTTACCAGAGGATACACATGAAAAATTTGAAGGGAATGGTAGGTCTGTCAAGTTGTAGGCAGTACTCTACCCATTAAATAACCCTTTCTCTGACATCTCTCTGTTACTGCATCTGAGGGGGAAGGAAAAAAAACCCAAACTTTTATGCAGCTTTAGTAGTACATTTCTGTTTCTACCTCCTTATAGATGTTCATGTCATACATAAATCTCCATGTTTTACTAATGGCATCATATATCTTCCCAGGCATTTCTAATTCACCCCTTGTTGCTCTATCAAGGTACTTCAACACAGAGGGTTACACTCTGTCAGGTGGTACAGACACTGTGCCTTGTCTTTCCTAGGAACGTGCATGTTCTTGTCTAAATTACGAAGACTAATAACTTGATATATTGTCCCTGCAAACATACTTGAACGCTGTATATTCACATAATTAGAGGGGGGTTTTTTCCCATTCCCTCCAGGTGAGTAAACATAAGTAAAGTCTCCATAGGAGTTAACCCAAGAATAAACTGTATTCCCAAGATGGAGGCATGGAAGAAGGCGGTACTCTAACAAGGTAACTCACATCTCATCTGACTGGGACTGCAAGCCACACCAAGCAGGACTCACAAGGGTGGTACAGTCCTTTTGTTCCCCAGCAAACCCATGCCTGCAGAAATATTCTCTAGGGCACTGTACTTCCTTACCCCTGGAAGTGTCTTCATTGCAAGTAAACAGTATTATACATAGTCCTCATTGCTTAATCCATTTGGTAGGCTATGTGCTTTGAAAATTGGACACCTGACAGTTAAAATTGTTTTCAGCTCATAACTGGTCTAAGGATGCCCCTTTGCTTATTACTTCTTTGATCCAGATAAACATTTGGCTGTTTAATCAGTTACAAGGCTGAAGCAGAAAGAGAGAATGCTCAATAGCCTTACAACCCCACATACTTAATGTAGCCTAAAAGTAATTTCTGGGCAGAAAGAGAAAATCTAATTAACACTTTCTACAAAAACGCGCAGTAAGATGTGTAGCAAGATCTTATGCATTCCTTTGAATCTTGTCATATGTTCCTGAATACCTTTGACAGCCTAAGAAGTTATGTGTCTGCTTCTGAATAGATAATTGAAATAAATCTACACCAAATAAATTCAAATCCCTTAAAATAAACTGCAGACATACATGAACTTTGTAAAATTCATGTAGTACTTCAACCAAAAGGCATTTCTGCAAAAATTAGCTCTCATGAAGGAATTTCTTTCTCTATTTTTTTTCCATGCGTATGGGCTGAAGTTAGTGTCCAAATTTTATTACAGACTTAATTCCAATCAGGATCGAGTACAGTTCCTATGTGAACTGCAAACCACCACAGCAGAGGGAAATCATATACTTTAAACTTACTTTCTTCATTTCACCCCTAATAGTTAATAGGAGATACCACAGTGTCAACTCCAAGTCCAGCAAGTATTTGCCTGCTACTTCAGCTTGAGACAACATTGCCAAAGTTGACTGACAATCTACAGGCGAGAGCACTGACTCACATGGTCAATCTCTATTCGCTATATCCAACTCAACAAGCCACAAACTAATCCACATTGCAATACTGTTTTGGCCAGACTACAAATCTTGGAAAGGTGTATATAAATTTGTCATATATACATAGACCCAGATATATTACACAAGATGGAAGATGGCAATAAAATTGCATGTATTACTTGGCAATACATGAAGAGAACAAGGAGAATTTGATAGAGTACAACTGAGTAAAAAGCCATGCAGATTCCTAAGATTCAAAAAGAGCACACAGATGTCAAAGGTTTCTATGAAGTGCTGAGAGTGCCTGGGTCACCAGCAGTACATGAAGGTACATGAAGTCGTAGAACTGATGGTGTGCCTGACATTTAGGGAGACATCTAGAAAAAGCAATGAAAGATGCAACAGAGAATCCTATACAAGCACTCATTTGAAAATATAACTTCAAGTCACAAAAGAACAATTTAAAAATGTGCCATGGAGTCCTATCAGGAAGTCAAGCCTCATCAAATTCATGCACAGAGAAAACGGCAGCAAAAGTACTGGATATACAAAGAAGATGACAAATTCTACATTAAACTCGGGTCTGTGTCTCAAGCTAACCCAAAACCATTCAGAGGAAAACTAACTACTAAAGGCTTGTGTGATGGCAGATCCACCTACTGTTATTTTTCACAAGGTTCACACTTAGCCGGTTAATCATGATCAAAGTGGAAGACTGGCACTCTGTGGTAATGTGTTCTACCCAGGACCTTAATTCAGTGGAACACTGGGGCCTGATTCATTGAAACAGACTCAACATTTTACTCTGTACATACTCTAATGCTTTTCAAGGAAAGTGGAAAAAATAAAAAGGCAGAAAGCTCTTAAAATTTCACGAAAACTGTTATTAAAATGTTTTTTCTGAGCTTAGACAAACAATGGAACTACAACCAGACCAGCCACAGAAATCAAGGCTTAATGCTGCCTACATACACCAAGCATTCAATAACAGGTAACGCTGAACACAAGGATCAGCTCTTTTGTGTTAAATACATATAAAGACAACACTGACGGTATTCATCTAACATCATTGAAAATATATCTGTTCCAACTGCTTGTGCATGGCAAGCTACTGTGAAGTGGAAATGATATCACAATGCAAGCCCACTGTGCCATGCTCAAGTTATAACCAGATAACTGAAGCCAAAGGAAAATCTGACTTTCAAATGACAATTTGATGCACTGGGCAAGGGCTATCCCAGTCTTAACAAAATGCAAATGCCTCCACTCCTGTCAAAGCATGCAGGCATAGTGCACTGTCAACTGACTGAAGGTTACAGGAAAGTACAAGACATGAACCTACATTACCAAAAGACTGAGGAACAGGAAGATCCTGTGTATAATCATCAAAAACTTTTGGAAAGCAGGGAATTTATATAAAAACACACATGTAACATATAAGCGTCCTGCACTGCTTTCTTTTCCCCGGGACTAAAGAGTGTAATTACTTGCTTTTGGTCCACTAAAATGCAGTGTGTGGGATTTTCCACTCAGTCACTTTTTACCATCAGATACATGAAGTGTCCATGCTAAACAGGAAAAACATTTTCCACCAGATGAAGCAGCGTCACAATCAACACAACTGCTTTTAATTACTGCAGTTAACAAAACTGAAATTAACAAAATAGGCTACTAATCTGCCACGTACTAAAAAACATCACCCCTAAATGGAAATACAACAGCTTTCAAAATCTGTGTTAAACAATTTGTCACCTCCAGCAGCACCCAAAGCTGGTATTTCTGATCTCAGTTACATGACTATTATTCCAATCACCTGCTCATCTTATGTTCATTCTTCCTGTCCTCTTTTTCACAGTATTATTTCAGACTGGTACTTCAAAAACGGAACTCATCTTTGTTTCTGCCTGTCTTCTCTATCACTTCTGACTTCTCTGCCCTCCTTGCTCTCTCTCATCTCAAACTTGCATATCCAATGCTATCTTCACTTCTTTCCCTCACATTTCCTCCTAATTTCAACCGTCTCTTGCTAAATTCCACTGCCATTTCTCAGAATTCTTTTCTCTTACTCCTCCTTAGAAGTATGAATGCGAACTTGAAAAAAAAAAACAAAACAAACAAAACAAACAAACAAGACCAAACCTACAGGTTTTGCTGATTCTTTGTAATATCTACTTTTCTTTGTGACCTTCCCAATTACTTGGGATCATAAATACCAAATAAATGCCATCCTTCCCACTCACACTGGTTTTTTGACTATGTCGCACCAAGAGAAAACACACCAAACATGCACCCACTCTGATTTTTGCAGAAAAGTTATTATATAAATATTCTAAAGGGAATGGGGTTTGGCTTTCTGTTTAATTCATGTTCACATTGTTCTATAAAACTGTTAATCAACTCTCACTAATTTGGTCCATTGATAAATACATAGTGCAAGATAGTACTTCTTTATTCCTAAAACTCTAAAAGCAAAAATTAACATGAAAGACAGAGACAGCTCAAAGTGAATTCATGCCATGCTTTATAAGCTGTAGATTAAAATAAATGTTAAATAACATTTTCTTGTTCTGTTATGTCACTGAGGTACCTACTGTCTACTGCTGCATTTAGTAATTGGAGATTCTACCATTATTAGTTATTAAAATGGTTTGCTCTCATTTTGGAGATGCAGCAGAGCAATACAACTTGCTTATATCATGTTGTTTTTCTCTAATTTATGTCAGTCATTAATATGAAGTCAAATCTACAATAAATTCCAGCCTAAAAGACTCCCATGAAAGAACACTCTCAGAAAAGCCTCAAGCATGTATCTTGCTCGTTGCTCCCAGTTTCTGGTTCCTTAAAGCCCAGGACTTATGAAACCATTTTGCAATAGTCCAGTATCAGTCTTCATGTTTGTTCTGTAAGAACTCATTAAGTTCATATTATTATAGTTTCAATACTGGTTGGAATTCCTTCCTAAAAGCTTGGAGGCCATGCCTTAGTCTGTAAAATGGTTAACAAAGGGTGAAATGAATATTCATATCCTGATGTTAATCGCTTGGCTAGGGCCTTTTGTTCTGGTCTCTTCTCAGGCCGGGAGGGAGAGGGAGAACAGCTCGGGGAGGGGGGGAAGTGGCCAGGGATGCTGCATTTCCTGCGCATGTCAGGAGCTGCAGCGATCGGCGGGGTGAGCAAGGCAGAGGCACAGCGGTGTCCAGCATCACTGGATAACTGAGACTTTGCCTTCTCATCCCTGACTTGACCACTTACATCCGTGGACATTGCAGGAGCTGCCGGGGAGAGGAGAGAGAGCATGCCTGTGTTCCTGTACTTCAGAGATAGATCTCCTTCTGCTGCTCTCGCCATCGACATCACTGTCGCCGATCTGGTGACCTGCCATCCCTGGAGGGAGAGAGAAGCCAGCTGGCCAGGGCGCGACACCATCTCCTGCTGTCCATAAATATAACTGCATCGCCTGGGAGAGGCCAGGGGCTGGGGCGCGACATCGCCTCCTGCTGTCC